>CAJUYH010005179.1:0-24172 GCA_910591685.1 Galerucella tenella
AAAAAAAAAAAAAAAAAACAATAAGAAACAGAAATGATAAATGTTATTCAATAGAGAGGAAAAGGAAAAATGTTCACTTGATTATTTCAAGGCACACGTGATTCATTCCAAGGTATCAAGAGACTTTTCCTCGGTATCGACTCACATGCATTAACTCTCTCATACAATCTTGAATAGTTATAAACATTATAATATATATATATATATATATTTATGGCGGGAAGGGCCGTGGCACGTGCACCGTCTCTTGCTTAGATCACGTGTAGCACGTGAGTTAGTTTGGTATGGTATACCTTTCGTGTCTACTTCTTTGTATATTATATGTATGTATACATAAATTATTATATTATTTCACTATCCATTTCGACATTGTATGTATACATAGTCGAGTTATTTTAGTTGCGCTCGTGGATTTGAGTTGGTGTAAAATTGCGGAAGATAAATTGCAATTTATTTTTTTAAAGAGATTATGTAGAAGAAATCAGTTTAGTCCATATGTATAATATTTTTTCACAGCCAATGATTAAACCTAAATGTTTTTGTTTGCGCACAGAATTATAGAAAGTTTGAATATAAATTGCCATTTTAATTCTCAAACTATGATAATACCCTCTCGATCTTTTCAAATCGATCGAGAGGAAACGTGAAGAAAGAAAAATGGTATAGGATTAATTCTTTTAATGGATTGGAAATATATGAAATGTGATATCAGGTTTTAAATGATTATTATATCAAATTAACATCTTGTTGGAGTTAATACTTTTAATTGTTTAATTATTGTAATTGCGGTATTGGACTTGAGGGAATAGAACAGAAAAAAAAGATGGGGAAAAAAATGATTGAGAGTGTAAAAATAATTATAGTAAATACAAACGTTGTAGTGGTTGTTTAAATTCCATTTGTGGGCAATGAATAGCTTCATATAGTTCATTATATAGTATTTATATGTGCGTGCGTGTGTGTCTTTCCTTGAATAAAATCCCCTCAGGGCCAGTGCAAAAGGCGTTAGATAGATAAATCGACTGAAGATTTATGACGCGATAATGAAATTCTATTTATATGTATAAGTACAGTGAAGATCATTAACCTTCGCACACTTTTTAATTCCAATTTTAATTTTCGATATGCCATTACTTAATTTTATTCTTCCAATGATAAAACTTTCATCCAACATTTTTTTTTCGCTGTTTTTTAAACACAATTAATTAGTGCTCATTATTTTTATCCCATTTTTTGTCTTTCATTTCACGTGCACTTTGGAGGAATATTTTCATACGTTAAAAAATTAGACTATGCGAGAACTTTCACTGGCTCATCGTTAGTAAGCAATGAAAGTATCCAAAAAATTATTTTTTTTTGGGGACAACACAAAAAAAATAAAAAGAACCGGTCGCGCGCGTATACAGTGAGTTCTTGTCGATTTGCTCCGGGTGTAGAATTAAATTTCACACAGCACCTTCATTTGTGTATGTGTATTTGTGTGCGGAGTGCTCGTCAGCTGATCACTCGTTTGCGGTGTTGTATCCACTCTCTCTTTACACACGGGTCAGTTTTTATATATCCCTTTAATTTTTCCCATTTTCACTTCTATATTTTCATACAAATTAGGGATAAATAAATGAACAAATGAATACATAAATACATCGATTTTACTCACCTGGCATAAGTCTCTCTTGTGGATATCCCATGACAGTTTCAGTGACAGTAAATACTGCCAATGTAAATAATAAAAAATTCATAATTCACCGCGCACGAATTCAATTAAAATAAAATAAATTTAAAAATAAAAAAATTTTCACGTGAATTTAAAATTGAAACTTTGTGGTAAAATATTTTTTTTTACCGAGTCCAGCGTTAAAACAATCAATAAGTGCGCTCGGTGGTGGAGCTCTGGACGCTGACGTACTCGGCGGTAGTCTGGAGGGCCACCAAGCGCTTTCACCGGTTTTATACTGCCAACGACGAAAGCACCTCTTCTCCTTACGGGTTTATAGTTGGAGTCGTGAAGGCGGGAGAAGTTGGATCTTTATATATATATATATATATTGTATTACATCCTGCCGTCGTCAACGACCGTACATTGTTCTTTTCAACACATAATAACGCTCTCTAGTATCGTAAACAATTTAGATTTGGCCGTGAATTGAAATTTTATCCTATTTATTTGACGATATTGAATCGGCCTCTGTGTACTCTTTAATTTCCATTTGATATTCTGAATGATCTATTCAATAAGCTAATTATCATTCACTCGAATACTTGATATTTGAATTGGAAAAGAAAAAAATGTATCGATGCTGTTTTATATTTTTTTACATTTTTTTTTATGGGAATAAAGTAATAATGGTAGGAACTATCTCGGTCAGTTTTAGCACATGGCGAGAGATCGATATTTGTTCTACTTTTCTGTGTTTGCCCATCTACCAACCAACCAACTATCTATCTATCCGTCTATTATAACTCCCGCTGCCAATTAATAGTTGAAGTTTGAAAAAATATATAGATGAAAAAAGGAAATAATGCAATTAAAGTCAAATCACGCGCAACAGCCGCAGTCTCTCTATTGACGTGGATTGCACCTGACCTCAACTCTAGATCGATGATCGCGAACAAGCCAATAAAGGAATCAAATTTATGTCTGGAAAATAAAAGAAAAAGAAAACGATAGTCACGATCATCAAATGATACTATATTTGCTGTATCTGCTGCCGCCGATATATATTTATATACATATATATATATATATGTGTGTGTGAACGCAAGGCGAAAAGGAGAGTAAAGGAGAAGTGAACCCCTATGAAAGTGACTCTCTGTGCTGATATGAAGGAATTCCTTAAATCTTATACCAAACCGTCATCATTCAGAGTTGATTACACGATATAATGCGAACATTTTCATCGTTAAATATTTTAGCTTGTTGAGTGTAATCTCCATATTTTTTATATTTATATTTGATAGCATGAGGGTTGTTTAACGACGACGTAATTTCCACTGTATATGGACGCCAACATATATATTCAATTAATTATATCGTTCATCATAAATCCAATTGAGAAAACAAAAAATAATACAAAAATTCTGGTAATTTTATTTCGTGTGCAATTTTCATATTTTAATTTATCATTGAAATTTTATCACCGACCATTTATATGAAAAATAATTTAAAGAATGAATGAAGAGAAGAAATAAAGAACGTCTCGGTGAGTGTGATACTTATCACCGAAAAATTTCTCAACTGGTAGCGCCCTAAAAAATAAAAATATAAATTCTTGTCCTTGAATATTGCAACATTTCTTTTGATAGAATTTTGTATCGCGAAAAAATAAAAAAAAAATAAATAAATAACATGTGATTGACATAATCTATTGAAAATGATCTTAGATTAAATAAGACCTTCACCTGACTTAATTTGTGTCTACGAAAAAAAAAAAGGAAGAATGAAAGAAAAAATAATAATAATGAAAAATTAATGAAATAAAATAAGGGGTAATCCCTTTCATATATTTTTCTATACACTCATGTATAAACTCATCACTGAAGTGATTCCGTAATAGAAGCCTCGTGTATATTTTTCTTCCTTGCATTTCGCAATTAAATCTAGATATAAACCCAAGTATACATATAAAAGAAATATTTATACTGCAAACTCATTACCACTATTAAAACTCACTGATTTCGTATATATCAACTGATTGTTTTGAAAATTGTCTGTTGTGAAATCACTTCATCATACAAACATTATTCAAACTCCCACGATTATACATTGAATATAATATTACTGAATACCATTGCACTCATTTCTTTATTTATTTTTCTATAAATAATTTATATCATGCATGGTGTTATGACTTTTTTGTAATTTGACTAACGAACAGTACTTGAACAGGGATCAAATGGCAAAAAGCTTTTGTTCTCAATTCAAAATCAATTTATTTATGCCGTAAAATACTACCTTTCCATTGTTCGCACCCACGCGCCAAATACCAATGAACCAATTGCGACACGTGAGTATTGTCACATTGTCCAACGCCCTCACATTAAAATAGGCATGATAAAACACGAAAGAAAAAAAAAAGAAAGGAAAACAACAAATAATTAATCATCCAATAAATTATTAAATAATTATTTTTACATTGCTCGATATTAACTGGCCTTGATCCTCCCAATGACTTCTATTGATCATAGCAAAGTATATTTCAGTATGTAGATGAGTAATCGTGACGAAATTTTGATCTTGACGTCTGATAATGTCGTCGTATACCATTAGAATGTGACATACATGTATTTGTGCATATTTTCAAATACATATGAATGATTGTGTGTGTATATATTATATACAGATGTAGTTGAATAGCAAGTATAGAATCGTTCACACGATTCACGTTAGTTGTAACACATACACGCATATATATATATTTTAAAGTGTGCATACACGATCTCCAAGATTCACGAGACCTTATCGATACAACATTAAATCAAGTTGTTGGATCCGGCGTTGAATAGGTCAATGTACATTTTCCATTATTGTATTTGTGTGTCTTGCATTCACTCGAGTATCGCGCAAGTCCTCGTTTATAATTCATTTATACATACGTACGTATAAACACGTGCTTGCGGCTTAATAATATTATTTTTTTTTAATTCCTTCTTCTTTTTTTTTTTTTTTTTTTTCCAAGTCATATAAGCGTATAAATAATGATGGGTTATACGATGTTAATCGTGAGAATAAGGATTTAAATACAGGCAATAAAATAATTCTTGATCCAAAATTATTTCTTTGGCGAGACGATGAAGAAACAGAAAAAGGGACGAATTATTTTTATAGTTATTAAAAACTGAAAATGGTGTTTTTATTTTCTTTTAATCTTTGAAACTTTCTCTCGTATGTTAATCATGCACTATTATTTGATGTTTTCTAAAACCAATTGTTGAGCATATAAATGTATACTATATATATATATAGGTATATATATATATATATAGGTATATGATCATTAAAGTGGCAACAAAGTTTTCCCCATCGCGTGTTGAAGAAACTTGTACACTGCGGGGCGTTAAAGGTGTGCAAGTTAATTTGATAGCTCTATACTAAAATGGTGTATAGTGTTTATGGCACTCGTACATGAATTATCGTTTCCTCTGATTATATAGTGAGAATTTTGAAGTGAGAGACGCGAGCAGGTAATTTAAAATCGTTTAGAGATAAACAAAAATATTTGAATAATTCTGAAAAATATTTTAAATTATTATTTGAAATATATTTTTTCGACTTATTCATCATTTTTTTTTCCTTTTTTTTTCTTTTCCACTCTCTCAATAAATTCATTTATTTGCTGTATGTGCTGTTGTATGTGAAGAACACTGGAGGTATATATTTCCAACTCGTGCCCTTGCATTCTCTCCCATATAATGCCGGGCCCCAAATGCCATCGACGCTCCCTCTTTATTCTTCTTCATTTTATTTTTATTTGTCTTTTTTCATCTTGTTCTTTACCATCGAGTCTCGTAAACGTCATACCACTATACACAGCACCACACGTTTGTCTTTTATGTTGTGTGTATATAAATATATTGAGAATTGTAAGATCCAACGGTGTACAAGAACACACGGAGACCACAATTCTCCATTCGGTGATCTTTGTTTATTGCTTTCATGCCCACACATAAAAGTTCATATATTGTATACCTGTATTTGCATAATTTTAATCATAATGCTAAATAGGACCACATAATTTTTGCATCGTCTTGCAATAAACAACATGCTAATATACAGTACAATACTGTAAATTATTTTTAGAAAGTTTATTAGACAACTAAAAATCTCAACACAGTGTCAAACTATGTACTTTTCATTTTTTTTTTTTTCTATTCTTCTTCTGTCTTATCTCGATATGAAACAGAAAAATGAACGGAGTATAATTAAAATAACATTTCGTTGCACAAATAATAAAAAGTATAATGTTTGTTATGATAAAATCTTAATCTCACAGCGAATTCATTTTTAACGACTGTGACGCGCGTGAATTTCCTCATAATCGTTTTAACCAAGCGTAAACATATATGTATATATATATATATACATATATAAATATTTATAGGTATAACTGTTCATTATGTAAAAGAAGAGAGAATTGGGAACAATGAGAGCGTTGTAGGACTTGTAGCAATAATAATGGTTAGCAAAAAGGATGAACTGGTTGGAGGCGTTTCACTCTCCTATCTCCGTTATACATTTTAGTTATAAACTCAATTGCGTCATTGCAATTAATCGATAATAATTATAATTAGAGAAATCGGCTGTGCGAGAGTTTATTTTATGGGGATTCTTGACCTCCAGGTTAAAGAGACCATTTAGGAAATGTCGGTTTAATTACGTATAATCCCATAAATAAAAATGAAAAAATTAACATTTCCAGAATATTGCCGAAAAACAAATACTCACAATTTATTTCTTATGTAAACAATTTTCAATCTAATTATTTATTTTATATTCTATATCAATGATGAAGTATCAAGGCCAAGAATAATTATATGACAATTAATTTTATATAATTATATGTCATGTGATAATTAATTAATTGATAAATTTATTAATTTGTGACTGATGTCTTGAAATTAAATTGAAATTATTATAAATGCCATTGAGTTATTGATGATTTATATCGATTGCACTATCGCGATATAATTGCTCTGAATATTATGATTGAATTGAAAGACAGAATGAGATTTAAACGAACACACAAGAGTTCTTGGGAGTGTCCAACCAAGTAGCATTCCCTTAGTTCACTCTCAGTCAGGAAATAATCACAAACTCACAAGCTAATGGGCTTCCTTTCTTTCTCTCTTTATTTTACTTTATATATTTCTCTACTATAAAAGTTTTTGCATCGATGAATTACTACTATTTTAATGTCTATCTGTGGATCGATATATAAATTCAATAATAAAAAAAAAAGAACAAGCTGGCTATTCAGTTCTTATCGATGAAACATGATCTCAGTGATTTATCGATCTTGCCATTGATAATTATTATTAATTATATTATTTAATCGATTACTAAAAAAAGAAACGAGTAATAATATAACAAATGGAAGTAGTAATAATATCAATAATTGGATTATATAATTTATTATTGCTAGTTAGTTGTTTTTCGATTGCTCTGAAATGTGTTGAGGAATTTGTTCTGACTCTTATAACTTTTTTTTTGTTTCTAATTTTAAATTGATGGATCGGACTGTGAACGCGATTCGCTTGTGCTCAGGCGAACAAAAGAGCTATTGGCATTTGAATGCCAGGTAGAATATTCTGAAACGAGTATAGTTTAAAGTTGGCACCAAGCAAGAGGTCAATTGTCGAATATAAACTCTTATTGTCAAAGGTAAACCGTAAATTTTATAAATAAATAAATAGCAAAGATGAAGTAGAAAAAATCATTCTCTTACTTCTTCATTATTTTTCGTCTTGAACCATGCAATTTCATTTTAACGGATATTCTTCATTCTGATGATTATGTGCATGTCCTTTGGGTGTTGTCAATGGGACACGCGATGTGGGAGTTGTCTTGAGCGCGTCCTCGGAAAAAATCATTAATGTATACGTAAAAATATATTTATAAATAAATACTAATACACTGTAAGAGTTTGTAACGACAGTCAGAGAAAGTAAATGCATCGCGTAGTATATAATAGACATGCAGAGTTCAATGGCCACCTCACAAAATTACTGCGCCACTCATAAAGCAAAGATATAAAAATAAAAGAAAAAAATTATCCATTGATCAGTATGGAAGTAAGAAAGTAATTCATATACATTGATAAGATATAGGAATGTGGTTATGAGTGTGTAAAAAAAAAAAAATAAATAAATAAATAGTATTGATATCCGGTCGGGCCACTAGTAAATGTTCATACATTGCAATAATCTTCGAGTGATGATTCATCAATTGTGTATATAAAAATATATGAAACAAAAATAATGAAAATAAAATAGTAAAGTGACTTTCGTTTTCTCGCAAAATTTCATATGTGTCCTCGACACGTTTGTTTGATGTTCTAAAGCGTCAATCAAATAAAAACCGATATTGTCTCGTTTGAATGACGCTACTTTCACTCTCACATGCACAGGACACATACACTCGCGGCATTGAGAATTACATTTTGAAATTGTTCATCAATTTTACATTTTTAATAATGAATACGTACATTGTTCTATTTTATTTTTTATTTATGATTTTATTTACAATAAATTGATGAATTGCGCAATGTGAATTAGTTGGAGCGTTGATCAATGAGTGCAGTGAGTCATAGATGTACGGGATGCATTTTTTTTTCAATATCTCGGTCGAAAAATTAAATTTTAATGAGAATACTGTCATTAAAGGAAATATATAATTCCTTATGGCTTGATGGATGATCAGTTGCGTTGCGTTTATACACGATGCTGTTTTACAGCAAGGTCGTTACCACCCACAGGAATGAAGGTCGATGATGGCCAAGAAATATATATTTATATGTCTATACTTTTCATTCGCAGCACTATTGCTAGACTCTCAACAGTTCCCACGCAAAACTCCCAATGCCTATCATCATTGACATCATTGTTGCCATTAATTGCATCGATTCGATGCGCTATAGCTGAAGGAAAAAAAAAAAAAATGAGTGGCTCTCTCACATTTATAAACATTGACAATTGCATGTTGGAAAATTTTAATTAACTTAATTTGCAATAAAATCCTATTGTATAGAACAAATTTATTCTGCGTCATAGAATTAAATTCTTTGAGGCTATTATTCTCGTTTCTCTTCAGATATATATATTTTTTTTTATTTATTTTATACATTGTGATTCTGTTACGTGTCACATTGTATAATACTTTATGATTTTCTTATGATGAACTTTCAACCTTATACATAATCTATTAATGTACATATGTATATGTTACATGTAACTCCTTCAAGTCTGAGGATTGAAATATTGCCGGGAACATATCTATCAAATAGTACAGTTTCATATTGAGACTGCACGCGACTTTCTTTCACTTTTATGTTTTCATTGAGTTCGTGACTTACACTGAACTGCATTCGAGCAACTTTAACTATGCGGTTATCGTGATCTATTGCTGCTTCTGGTTATTACGAGCACAATTTCCATTATTTATTTATCTACTTTATATTTCTCTTTTTTTTTCTCGTTCTATGCGAAATAAATATTTTCTTGAGCGCGAAATATTTGATTTTGTTGGGATTCTTGTTTGGCGACAGTAGGTAAGGAGGTTTAGTCAGACACATAAGGATAATGTGACGGCAGTAGAACGAAATGAAATGATTCGTTGGTTTCATCACTGTCTTATCATTGGCTTTCAGTGAATTAAATCACTAGCGATATCTATGAAGTAATGTTGACAACATTATGTTGCTTTAAATTATTCTCCGTTCAAATATTTATTTATCAGTTGGGATAATTAAAGGAGCTCACAAATATTCAATATACAGAAACATTTATTTATTATAAAAACATTTTGGTGTTTTATTTATTTTTTGTTGATTTTTTTCAATATAAAAAGCAATAAATAACTAGTTCTAATATGGCGATAAATAAATAGCAAATAAATTATTAAAAAAGAACGGAAACACAGTGTTGAAAAATTAATACTGCGGGAAAATAATAATGTATAGTGGCTCTTAACAATTATTGTCTTTGATTTAAAAATTATTTCATTACTTTTATACATTTTGATTTCAATATATTTCCGCCATTTGTTGTCGGGTTTTTATATTAAACGTAGGTTATATAGAAAATAAATTTCATCATCTAGCAACGTAGTTCAATATCACCTTTATCGTAAATGTCATTTAGAAAATTTCCCAATGAAATATAAATTAATAAATAATCCTTCTTTTACCTCCAACAAATAAGCATTTAAATATCTTTCATAAAAATTGATAATAAAAATAAATAATAGATTTCAAAACGCCGTGTGATATTTGCTATATAAAGTTGACAAATAAATAAATATATAAATAAATAAATAATTAATTAATTTCAATTCATATCGTTTGTTCATAGGATCCACGCTACACTGAGCAAATATATCAAATACGCAACGCGCGCCCGTGCACTAACACGAACAAATAATGAGAGATCATAAACTTAAACTGTATTTCCCTGACCTGCAGATGATTTATTATATCTACGATATTGTCAATATTGTCAATGACTTCACTCAGTGTCAGCGTATTTGTTTTTTTTTTTTCTTATCTTGTAATTTTTTTCTTTTTCACTTCCTCGTCATATAACGTTTACGTCTGATGCGTCAAACAATATAGTCTATAACTCACCGAGTGTGCTAAACCAATTTACACAAATTGCAAATTTTTTATCAGTATTTTTCACATTTTCTTCATGACGTAGACTGAAGAAAATGTTTTTTCTTTTTTCTCAGGGTTATATCATCTATAAATACTTTCTGCATGAATATGTTTGGAATGCACTGCGTCACAAATAGATAGATATATCGAGAGTCCATCTTTAATTTGTTGTGTTCTATCATGATTGATTTTTAATTGTATTTTATACGATCAATAGTCAAACACGTGACGCCACGCGTGTAAATAATCTTTATATTTTAATAGCACACCCCAATCGCGCACCAATCTTCTCGTTTCATCCACGGGTTCACGTTCATTATCGCTCATTATACTTCTTTCAACTCGTGCTGGTATTGATAACCCCGGTAATGAAGCGATATTAGTCTCAATTTCACACAACATCATTGCTAAATATTTTTTTGTTTCACCGAGTGCATTGTGAATTTTCGGCGATGGTTCATCGTCCAACAATTCTTCTATTGCCACCGCGAATTTTTGCAGGTCCAAATGGAATTTCGGCAAATGATTTATAATCTGTAATTGATAAAGAAAAAATTTCATTATAATCAATTATTATCCATTTTTATTTCTTCACAATTTATTAATTTAATTTTATTGTGATGAAGTGATGCAGTCATTTAGTAAAAATATCGTTCTGAAATGTGTTATCAGTGGAGAATTATACACATTTATATGTATAGAAACACGCGCACGATTACAACTGTATTGCACGACCCGGCGAGTATGAAATATATTGCGAGTGCTCAGTACATTTAGAAGTGAAAACATATACGGTACGTTGCGAATACGAGAGCGAGAGTGCAATGCCAATACAGCTTCATGTTCGCCTGGTACCTTATAATAATTACTATCTCATTAAAATTTTGTTATTTAATGTTAATCAATTTAAGGGTGAAAGAGAGATGTCAACGAATATATAGTATTATTGATGAATTATTATATGCAGTGAAAAAAAATTCAATTTTGCACTCAACATATTCACAATGTTCGCAACAATCGTATCATTCAATTCTCACTTTATACATAATCCCAAGCAGCATATGAATATTAATATAATATCATGGAAGTAAAATCGAGAAAGTTGATGAAATTTATTCATCGTTTATTGAATGTAAAAAAAAATGTCGCTGTTAATTCATTTAAGTTATATGAATAATAATTCTTTTATTTATCACTCACTGTTTGCAATGGTTTTCCGGCCAACTTCCGTATCGCGTGCACATCCTTTTTTCCTGGCACCCAATTCGGAATATACTGATGTTCATGAACACCAATTCTCACATGCTCGTACAAATATTCATAATCACGACTGAGATAATCCGTAAGAGTAAGTTGATGTTGGAGTTTAATACTGTCGAGACTCATTCGAATTTCTTTCTCATTATTTGGCATCGAAGTTGTACCACATTCAATTACTTCACCGCATGGCAAATGCCAAAACGGCAACACTGATCTTTGAATTTTCATTGGAAGTGTACTTGTAGTAATAATAATTGCAAGTATAATAATAATAATATGACTTGCATGTGACATTATTAATAATTATTGTTTTAATTGTATTGTCAAAATGAATATGCAACAGTTGTTCTTCTTTATGGAATTACAATGAATCGCATTGAAAGTCTTTGACACCTTTCTTGGGTTGATGGCGATCGAATACTGAGATTGTCAAACCCTCATGCTACCTCCTTTATATGATATGATTGTGTAAACAATCATAGGTATACGTTTTACGTACTGGCTACATCGTGTCTGGCGCTCCCGGCGATGACGAAAAACGTATTTGTGGGTAAGTGGGGAATATTAAACGCCGCTGGCCGCGTCAAACACACTGAGCATTAGTTTATTTCTTTCAATTATTTCTCATTATTTCAACCAAAACCCCGGAGAGGTAATAGTATGAAAAAAATTCCATTGATAAGAAATCAATATCGATGATAAACAAGTTGACTAATTTACTTCATTTATATCAGTATAAAATAATATGTTAGAAACAAAACTTTACAGTCGGCACATGTATAAAGTCTAGATAACATGTTATCAAGTAGATCAAAAATTCATCATGGTGTCACCCTGATAAAATAAATCATCATTTAGGAATTTACAGTTTGCAGTTCTATCAATTTTTTTTTTATCTTTTTTTTTTACATCAAACTTCTTTTTAAACTAAAAATAAATTGATTGTTAATCATCTATAATGACCATCGATTGAGAGTTTCTTGTTGATAAGAAAGCATTCGTCACGCTAGATATTAATGATTGTTAATGATAATTGCAGTATATTATCTATAGAGTAATTGCGACATGTCGATTGCTTCTTATGGTGAAATATTTCTTCATCAATTTTGATTATGTCCAATTGTCTTATGTAGATGAATGACAAATTATTATTTTTAACGGTTGACAAGTATTTACCAATCTTATTTGTGTTGAACGTATCACCATCTACGTAATAGTTTTGTATTTGTTTATGACATAGCAATGAACTTAACATGGTAGTTATATCGAGATAGATGATCTGTGAAACGACAATGGGGTAATCGTGAAATATATTTGTGTCTGGTGACGTAAAATCTTCAAATTATCAAGATACTTTAGAGAATAACAAAAAACAATTGAAGTACTTATATCAATGGTTATTCACATATAATGATAACGAAATGTGGATAATTCTGTAATCATTAGCACATGATGAAATTCAATTAAAAATCAGTTATGACTTTTGAAAAATGTTATATGATCATGTGGTACAATTAAATGACATTTTTAACTTTCCATTTCGCTGCTCCACTTTCTTATGACAATATAAAACAAAAAAGAAAAATTGATGCACACTAAGTCGATGAAAAATCATGATCGCACGCCGTATACGGTTGCAACTATAATTAGCTTTTACAAATCGACGTTTCCACGTATATGCAGAGCAACGATATATCCACTGTTGATATTATATATGTATATATACTGTAAATGCCAGAGAATTTTCTCACATTCTCTCACATTGCTTGTTGGGAAAATATATACGAAAATACGTCATGATCGAGGAATCGACGAGGCGAGTAATGTGTTCATTCAAATTAAGTTCATCGTCATCGAAGCAATTTTTACGACGTATCCATTCTATATATACAAATTTTTTACAAACATTATTCAGTTTGGGTGATGTAGTCCATATACTATTGAAATGAGGGTGGATTTGAGTGTGCGCGTATGCAACCTGCCTTGATTTCCTTGGACTCCTGGTACATGAACATTTCGTTTGCACCACTGCCAGGTTGATACAAACACACTACAAAATCCCATTCAATTATTTATTTATTTATTCATGTCTATTGATAAATAAAACATAAACTTGTCACAATATTTGAGTTACTGCGATGAAGCAAAATGATATAATATAAATATATATATATATATATTAATATATACAAACATTATCAATTTTAATCGATGAAAAAAAAAAAATGTTTACGGGTTAAACAATTTGCTATTCATGAATGGCAATTTCTATTTGCATTAGATTAGTTTGTAGGGTGTTTTCATCGATAGATGTGTGTGTATATATGTAATGGGTAGGTATATGTAAAACTATTAGATTAATACAGCTGATGAATATATATATTTAAATTACTACGGTAAGAGGGTTATATCTTTGAATGATAAGATCCATTAATTTACATATTGCATTCATGCGAATTTAACTGAAACGAGATAATGCGCAAACGCGTCCGTACTCATACACCACACACATACATATACTTTTATTTGATTTGGTTGTGTGTTATCGATAAAGAGCGTAAATGAAATGTGACACTTCCAAGTGCTTTATAAACGCCTGATATGTGCAATTAAATATCCACATTGTTGTTTTTTTTAATAATTGGATTATTTGATTTCATTATTGATATAAATATATATATATATATATATATTTATTCAATTGTGAAATAATTATTTGACTTTCAACATATAATAACATCAATTTTATTTTTGTGATTAGTATACAATATGGTATTATAGAGAATGGTATTATAATGAAAAATATAATTGCGGGCGGAGGAAAATTAAAATGGAAATAAATAATGAATGAAAATGGTAACGTGATAATAGGAGAAACAATAAAGGAGAAGAAGTAGAAAAAAAGGAATAAAATAAATAATCTTTCTATATATAAGTAAATAATTATCGTTATACATTTATATATGCTCAATAAATACATTAAGTGCTATTTAATCTAATTATATACGTGTTTATGTAAATAGAAATAATTAAATTTAGAATGTTGGCAGCGTATAAAAATATAATTAAAAATAGTAAATTCATTAAATCTTATTTTAACTATTAAATTCAAAGGTGTATTGTTTCTTTTTGTTTGCGAAAATTTATGGTGGAAAATATATGACAGTCCCAAGTCCAACTACACATGGTGAAATTCCAATTATTTAATTACTATTTAATTAATCTAAAAATAATTCTGGAGAAAAAATTTTTTCTTTATGAATTATATTTTTATATATGTGATTTGACATATATAAATTTAAATTATTAATAACGCAGAGAATGATTTGTTCACGTTCACATATACATTCTATAATATCACAGCTAATAGACATTAAAAATTACGCAATTGCACATATATAAATTTTTATATATATATGCGTAAAGGCTAATATAAATAAATTTTTTGTATCGTTAAATCGTAATTTTTTTTTTAACGATTGATAGAGAGAGAATCTTGGCGATTTATAATGCAGGCACTTGACAAACTAAAAAATAAAAGGATAGTAATTATGTACACAGACTTTTACTGGACTTTTTTTTTTCTAATCCAAAAATTATCTTTTTGATGGAAAATTGTTTGGGGAATTTCTTCTTCGCGTTATTGTAGGTTGTTTTATGGATTGTATTGAAAGCTCAACTTTTTTTATACACATTAATACTGCTCGTTAAATTGCTAAGTAGATTTTATAATACTGTTTTTTAGTCCATGGACATTTGAAATAAATACCGTGAGGAGTGAGAAAAGAAATGGAAAAATCGGAGGAATTTGCTATTATTATATGTTGCTCTCCCAACTACAAATTGTGAGAATTCTTCAAATAATTAATTTGCATCAATCGAATGAGAAAATTCATATAACCAAGTATTGATGAAATAAATGAAATAAATAATATGAATGAAAAGTCGCGAATTTAAAAATGAACATTAATCCAAATTAAATATAATTTTCATAATTGTTGTCGTATTTTTCGTCGTCGATTTTTCATGAGCCTTCGTTTAACACCTTTTCTGCGTGAGTGCGTTACATTACCACCATTTACACTCGATACAATTTCATTTTTCATCGATCCACGCGATTTTCTGCCATTCAACGCCCTCTGTTTATTTTTCGATCGCATTAATGTTTTCGTATTTTTATTTTTTGGTCCATTCATTAACGGTATAACTGACTTTGGATCACATGTACCAGGTCCAGTGGCAGTTGCATTACGAAATGCACGTGTCCAATCATTGAGAAAAGCTTGATAAAGTCGCAAAATTCCCCAATCTTGAATTAACATTAATGTTAAATCACCTTCGGTCGCCCAATCTGGACTTTCTGTAACTATTTTTGACTTGTATAAACTTGGCAATTGTAATCCAAGATTTAAAATCGCCGTTTCTACTTCGCACAACATCTGAAAAAATAAAAATAGCCCAATATTTATCATAGATTTTTTTTTTATTAACAAAAACATTGAAGAAATGAAAAGAAAATGTTGGAACTTACTCTGAGTACTTCGTTCTCCATTCCGCCGACGATTTCATTTCTTCGTTTAACAGTGCGTTCAGCATTGATATTGGATTTAAGTCGAAACCTCCTGAGTGAGTGAAAAGTAATTGCAAATCGTTGAAGTGCATCATGAAGTCTTGGCAAAGCATATTCAGCCTTTTTACTTTTTTCCATACACCATAAT
This sequence comes from Galerucella tenella, assembly GCA_910591685.1. Lineage (NCBI taxonomy): Eukaryota > Metazoa > Arthropoda > Insecta > Coleoptera > Chrysomelidae > Galerucella > Galerucella tenella. The sequence continues at coordinate 16,346 of CAJUYH010005179.1, forward strand.
TCATTGTAATACCATTCGAGTTGATTTTTTGGCAGCCAACTCATGTGATATTGTCCCTTGAGCACTTTATAAACCTGCGAAAAAACCAAAAAGAAAAGAAGATTAATAAAATTTTATCACAGTGCAGTGAACCGGGATGTGAATTTAAAGAGCGAGGGTGGAGTAATTCGATTGTTCATTCCAACAAATCGTGGGTTGTATTATTGTATTTATAAATACATATAATAAGTAGGTACATCCTACCTATATCAGCCTACAATCTAATAATGTCATAATATACTTTATTATCTTCTTTTCAATAACCGCATAAAGTGAAACAAAAAATTCTTCCTTGCATTTAGAATAAAAATGCTCCAATTTAAAAAGAAACATTTGACACTAGCATGCGTTATGAGTTTCATTTTTGTTTTGAAAATATATCAATGTGACAGTTGATGGTGTTTAATCAAATGATGAGATAATAAAAGTTGGTAATAGATATGCGTGGAAACTAAAATTTAATCGTTGGCAGCGATGGAGAGAGAAAAGAATTCTTCTTGTTCTCTTCAGGCACTGGTGCTTACTCAATAAAGTATCTAGACAAAACATTGGTCTCCACTGTCATTCAGATTCCAATCTCATATACGTATAAATGTATGTGTATATACATCCATACATATATAAGTGAATTTATATGGAGGCAGCGTAAGCTGGTGCACAATCTTTTGTATATAAAAATTATATTCTCTTATCTCACAATCGGGACACCTTAAACTATATACAACATCATATCATGGAAAAAAAACAAAATTATGCAACGCCGAATAAATTATAAAAATTAATTCAATGAATATTATTTATTATACCTTCGAATAGATATCGTGTACATCAATGAGATCCTTTCGAAAATGATTTTGTGCAACTCGCAATTGTGTTCGCACTCGTTTTAACGCACGATGTACACTATGTCGTTGTGGTGAGCGCTTTAATGCTGCGCTTAATGGTGTGCCGCAGGGTTGTTCCCATGATTCCATGATGTATGTATCGGCTTGGGTGAAACCGAGACTGTAAGATGGCACAGCTGATACTGAATTCAATCCAGTGCTGAGGAATAATGCCAGGCTCGTAATGGTAGCCGTATGCGCCAACGAATCTGCAATAAAGAATGAATATAAATGAAACATACTTTTTTATTTTTGTTTGTTTGAATGTTTAACTGAATGTAGGGTGTTTAATAAGAGAGAAAGCGCGGAGGACGATGGGCGAAGCCATCATATATTTATATGGACTTTCCTCTTCTGACTTTCACACCTAAACATATATACATATGTACATTCATCAATAAGTATATGAGCATAGAGAGAGAGAGAGAGAGAGATACGTGGAAAGATGTGTGTGTTTATATAAAAATGCACAGGTACTTGGGGTCGAATAAAATTGTGGGTCACCCACGCGTCACAACCGATGCTTCCCGCCCCCGCAATAGAAAATAGGTTGCAAATCGGACAATCACGATTTATTGTGCAATTAAATTTTCCACAAGTCCAACTTCCTCTACTGTATATACATACCAAATTATTTTTTTCACGTTATTTCTACTCTCTTTAATTCCAATTTTTCGAATTATTATTGCAAGTGGTTTTGAAAAAAAAAAAAAAAAAAAAAATGGAACACCTAGCACGCAATTTATTCCATATATAATATGAATTGATCCAGAATCATGTGAAGTTTCGCATTATTCTGATTTTTTTAAGTGAGACGAGAGTCTAAATTTGCTTAAAGGGAGAAAAGAGCGAAGGTGGAGTGGCCTTTAATCACCACGCAATCACTCCGCGCGCGTTCTTGCTCCCGGTATATATATACAAGAACCGATCATCCGTTCCCAGAATGTGATGTTGCTATGCCTCAGGGGGCTTCCACTCTCCTCGCGAGCAGCAAAACCAACAATCTTCGTCCTTCCATCGACGCTAAAGGCAAAATATGAAGAAAAGATGAGAGAAGTGAAGAGAAACATTGAGGGGAAAAAAATAATAATAATAATAATAATAATAGTAAACTTGTCGGGAATAAAAAGAAATACTGTGAATTTATACCATGGATATATTTAAATGATTTGTGAAGGTGTAAAAAAGTTATGAATATTATTTTTATTTGAAATTGTCTGATTGACCCATCAACTTCGTCAATAATCGAAGTATAATTTTATATCCATGGCTTCTTGCATAGGCATATATATATATATATATATATATATATTGGCTATGTGTCGACTGGATAATAAATATTCTTTCTCGCATTATTATTTGTGTATAGTAAAAGCGCCACACATATAAATCGAAAATAAAATAGAAGAGACACATTGGACAATTCTACTCATTCACGCGTGACTGTAGCGCGTAAATTGCTAAAGCGTCGATTGAGTACCTATTTTATATTTCTTCAAGAGGAACATACCATCGTAACGAATTTCTTACAACACAGTATATATGTGTGTGTTCATATATCTATGCGTTGCATATGTTGAAAAACGTTTGGGTGAAAAATTTTTAGCACGCGTTTATGCCATTAACGGTCGTGTTAATTATCCTCGTGGTGGTCTCATAGTGTATATTGTCTGTAGTGCCAATGCAAGCCGGAGAGTTACGAGTAAACATATAAATATATATATATTTTTTTGTTTAATATTTATTTGCGTACGTGTGTGTGTGCGTGATTGAATTGTTATTTTTTTTTTCATTTCAAAGGAACAAATTGAACGCCCTCACTTTTGCTATATCAACTTTCACGAATATTAACAGTGTCATATAAATTTTAGAGAGTGACTGTTAAGATTGTAATTAAATGGTTGTGGTTGATTGGATTTAATTGTGATGTTTGTGAAATTAATTTGTTGGTGTATTGGGAAACGGTTGAGTTTGCGGAATGTCCATAGAATTGTACGTAATTGGACGTATAGTTTTTTGTGTAAAATATTTTCAACCATTGCATATTTATTATGTGCGGTGCAATATTTTGCAAAACACTGTTGAACAGAAATTAATTTTACTGCTTTATTTTCTTTCTTTCACTCAACAGCTACAAATTAATTCGATATGACATTTTTTTATACTTCTAAAATCGATTTTTCATTCTTAAAAAATGTGAAGACATACATTAATCACGAGAGGAATTAAACTTAAAACTGAAATAAAAAATTAAAAAATGAACGAAAAGTGAAACTGTCTTAACTGGTCGTTAAAGTCGCCGCCAATGGAGAATCATGGATGCTCCAGACAGATTAGCGGTCGCGCTCACACATTTGCATTTTTGGCTGTGGACTATAACGCATGAAGTGGTATATAGACCCCACGGTAGAACCCACCCATAAACTCAATGTCGAAGGGTTTTAAGTTGCTTTTATCCCAGGGTTGCGCACCTCATCTTTCGACCGATAGTATCTTTTATACAATAAATACACACACACACACATTTACTCATCATCATCCTTACTATCTCATCCACAATCGACCAATTCCATTTAAGTATATTATACTCAACCAATTTCGTCCTTGTTTTTAAAATTTTTTTTTCTTCTTTTTTCAATATCTTTTATCGACATTTGCTTATTAAAATTAGTATTCCAATTACCGACCACAAATTTTCACTCATTTTTATCCTTCCAATCAATTCAAAATGATTAAGAATATCTTTCACAGTCGCTACAAACTGTACCCTTGGAAAAATAACCCCAACACAATTAATAATTTGCGTAAAAATATATCAACGCACCTGGCGTATTATTGAAAATAATAATAATAATAATAATAATAATAATAATAATAATAATAATAGTAATAATAATACACAAACTCAAATAAATAACTGTCACTTTAATAAATTAAAATAGATCGCTATGATAAAATGGGTCAGAGCAAGATATTCCATTATATTGTGTGTGCGCAAACACATATACAGACATACATATGTTATCAAAATTGATAGCGCAACATGGATTTATAATATACGTAAGCACATACGTATATAATTTAACGCTGTAACTCAATGGCTGATATAGATCAATGATGTCAGTGGTATTTTATGACGTCATTCAAATCGTTTATATCCAGAGGTGACAAGCAAACGGTTGACATCAATCGATGACAATGTACTATGTATTATAGGTGTATAAATAGGTGTGATTGCAATACGTAGTCAGAGAAAAAGAGAAAGAGAGAGAGAGAGAGAGATATCAAGGCAGACTGTCAGAGAAATAAATATATATATATATATATATATTTACTTATTTATGTTACTACTTCTTCTGTATAATCGGTGGAATGCTATATACACTATTGACCGTTAACTCGTTCAATGTCATCGACAGTTACGTTATCGTCTTTGTAAATAAATCTACTGATGACATTGTATTATATCTTTTTTTTTTGTCTCGCAAAAAAAATATTCCATTATTTTTTCAACAAGAAATTTTTATGTTTTAGAGGAAATATTCTTTTATGTATAAAATATTCATTAAACTTCCGATGGTCCATTATTATTGTATATGTTGGGAGTGTGACTGTGTGTGTGTGTGTGTGTGTGTGTCTATGTATCCACACAATACGATGGCGAAAGAGAGTGCGGATGAGAGGGGGAGAGAGTGAGAGTTGTAATTCCCCTTGAATAATTTACCTTGTGCGCACGTCGTTGTCTCATCGTTCGATTTTGCGATGGGTCTTTACGATCATTTTAAAGTACAATTTTTTTTATGTTGTATTTTTCTTATTTATATAAAGATATATGTATGTATATATTTTTTTTTCTTATTTTTATTTTCCTCTATTGTACAAATGTGCAATGGAAAAACGTTTAAAATGAACTGCAGCAATTATATAAATACACATTCTGACAATTAAATCTTTTCTTATACATATTTTTTTTTCTATTTTGCAAACGGTAGAATTGACGCAAGGAATATTTTTTTCTTGCAATGACATTGTTTGACGACAACAGTGTCTGAATTGTTATTTTTTTTCCCGGGTCCACGTCATCCTTTTCTTCCTCAACAATTCAGCAATAAAATCTACCGGTACCTCTTCATAAATAATAATAAAAAAAAAAAGGCACAGGAAAAGAAAAGCTGAGAGAGAAAAAAAATTCCAAACGACTAGAAATTTTTTTCTACATTCTATAACTGCTCTAATGCCATAATAAATGTTGTCGGCTATTTTCTTACAACCATGAAGAGAGTGTGTTGTGTGAGCGCAAAAGCGCGCGCGGGCGCCGATCATTGAACCGAGTGAGAGAGGGAGAGAGGACGAGAGAGAGAGATGCACACATATACACACTGTGTCCAAGACAACAATCGCAGTGAATCAAAGTTGTCGGTGGTCAGGCACACGATTCCGAGGAGCGACCACTACACCCACGATCATCGTCGTCGGCGGCATCGTCATGAAACGGCAAACAAAGTCTATAAACACTGAACGATATAATATATACTCCTCTACACATATAACCTGTCCATATACAAAATTCAACATCTCATCTAATAATAAAAAAGAAACAATAATAAATGAGTGAATAAAAATTTGTGAAAGAATGAAAAAAAAAATTTTCTTTTCTTTTTTCTCGGTTTTTTTTATTAGACACTCAAGTAGATTAGTCCAATGGTACTTGAAATATGTTGTGCGACCTCGGCGCTCCCAGTTCTTTTGGAAAGTCATACAGAAGAGGGCGAGAGAGGTGACCGCGGTACAAAACTCGTCAACAAAGAAAAATCCGAGGACAACGGGACCGTTTTGTCGATATCATACATACTCATTTTACTGAATTGTCATGACAATATTTTTAACAGTTCAAATGGTAAAAAGAATCGAAACAAAAAAAAAAGACGAAAAAAGAATAATAGTACAATTTTATTGCAGAAAAATATTTAAAATATCATATTAATATTTAAATATTAAATCCTTTCATTATATTTTATTCTGTTTACATATTTATTTTTGGTGATGTTGGTAGAGGTGGCGACGTTAAAATTGCTCGTATATATGTTTATATATATATATATATATATATATATATTACCGGCGGTGTGCGAGAGGATCATAAAGCTCAAACTCACTATGGGGCGTGTAATTTAAACATTGCCTCACTTTCTACTCTCTTAAAGCTTGTAACTTCACTTGCCTGCCACCCGCATATATTTATATACACACATACACATTCATACATGTTTAAAACTTGTCGTCAGATAAATATTTCATATATATAAATAATATATAATGCCTGGTTAATAATCAAAAGATCATTTTTTTGTTGATGTCATGTTATTGATAAACTAAAGTAATGCAGTTGATTACCGACTCATGTATCAACTAATATATATATATATATATATATATATATTTATTATTTTTACTTTGTATATTTCTTTTATGTTGTGTATGAGTCAAATGAACGGGGTGGAGTTGAATGTGCGCGACGCAACGTCATTTACGATTTGTTTTTTTCTTCTCTCGAAGCAGTTTACAATCAGTCACTCTCTCTCCGTATATTCACGCGTTTCATGTATATTTATATATGTGTATATGTATATACACAATTTAATCAGTTAATGGTGTACCTCTTGTACGCACAGAATGTGGGTTACACCTTTCTGGTATAGTTATATTATATGGATAAAAAACAAGAAGAGATCGATGACCATATTTATACAATGGAGTATGTGTTTATGGAGCCTAACTAATATATGAGATGAATTTAATCACGTGTGTTATTAATCCACTGGTGGAAAATGATTATTGAGTTGGAGATTAAGAATTTGGTTATTTATTTATTTGTTATTGTGGGTAGGATGCATTTTATTATTCAATTTTTGATCGGCTGTATTTGGTTAAAAGTTATTTGTACTAAAGTGTTTTCATATTGTGTTTTAAATTGTGAGACAAAATGATATTAGGTGTTTCTATATATATGTATAGAATGGGTGGCGCTGGTATAATATTTTCATTTCACGGTGTACTGCTCATCTGTCCCCATAAATGTCCAATGAACCCCAACGAACCCGAAACCACAAACCGCTTATATGCGAAAAAGAGTTTAAGCCCTGTCTGTAGAAACTTATTTTATTTTTCATTCTTCATTTCTCATATTTATTTATTTATCATTTTATACGTAATATATATATATATATATTTTTGGCGGTTTACTGAAAATTTAATTAGAAATTAATAGAGAGATGCTTTCAAAGCATAAAAAAAAATATATTTCAGTAGCTTATTGCAATTATTCCTCTCTCATTTATTAACATAGTTGCTGTATGATGTGTGCGTGTGTCTTTTTTTCCGCCTTTTTTTTTTTTTGGCTCCTATGAGGTATATAACAAAAGCAAAGAGAGAAGGTTTGCCTTAGTGTTGTTTGACTCCTCCCTCGCCTGGTCCACCCCACCACCCGCTGCGTCGAGGATTCACGGTCAATCTTTTTTTTTTTTTTTTTCATTTCATTTTATTTTTATTATTTTTTTTCAACATTTTATTTTTTATTTCATTCTTCGTCTTCTTCAACTGAGTTTGCCGACGCGTCTTGCAAGCGAGCAAAAATCATGCGAGATGGTATATATTAGCGACTGCAACACGCACACATATACCTCTATGAGTATAGTTTTTCGTTTTTTTTTTATTCTCTTATTTGTCTTTTTGAGTGTATTATATTTAAGAAATCCCAAACGTAACACGGATGAACACAGTCTAGCCGTGTTATTTCACAACTTCAAATCAGTCATCTCGCCCGTTGAAATAAAAAAAAAAAAGGAAAAGAAATTAGCCAACGCAGAAAAAATAAAGAATTAAAAAAGTATCGAAAAAAAAAAAA
>CAJUYH010005180.1:0-24168 GCA_910591685.1 Galerucella tenella
GTAATGTGTTGTATCGTCTCTGTTGTTTGTTGGCACCTTCTGCACTTATTATTATTATTATTATTATTATTATTATTATTATTATTATTATTGTCTAGTTGTCATATTTTTTTCGTTGTGTCAGATAGGGACCAAAAATGATTTTATTACTAGTTAATCTTGACAACGGTAGCTGGAACGCTACCAAAAAGAAATAGAAAAAACAAACATTATTTTGGTTTGATTCCCAAGAAATAAGAGAAAAAATATTAAGTAATGCCACAAGGAACTTACAGAAGTTACTAAAACATGTTGAAATACAAAGAAAACATAATGTAGATTTAACAAAATAAAATTGTTTGATTTCATAATTTACAAAGAAAACTAACTGGAACATGTTAAAATACAAGATATACTTACTAAAATAGTTGCTCCATTACCACCAATACATGATTGATGGGAATATGGAGTGGGTCTTCAGTGAAGACAATTGACGTGGTTGGTGTGCTTGCCATATTGTAATAATGAATGTTTTGAATGCGGAAAATTGTTCGTAGATATATTAGTAAAAAAAAAAATGCTTTTACGTAAACACCATAATTATTGCTGGATTTTTGAAAATTATTAACCTCATTGCTAACATTCGTTTCATTTAATTGTTGTTTTTTGATGTATTCACCTTATGTTGATATAGAGGTCGTGACCTTTTTTTATAAGGAGTTATTTATGGACGATTATGCAAAGTTCATAGAACTGGTTGTTTTCCACATGTTGATACAGAGGTCTTGACCTCTTTGCAGTCACGTAGCTATAGCTTTTACATGAGGAGGGTTTTGGTTTTTTTCATCTGATAGGTTTAGAAGAGGAAAGCTTTTTTGAAGGCACCGCCTAAGGCAAAAAAAATCGAGTGCCACGACCTAAAGCAATTTTTCAAGTTCAAGAAATAATGTTGAGTTTTTTTGTTAATATTTGTTTAACTTGGCTACATCTAAAAGTATTTTTAAACATCGTTTTTCGATTTGCCCCCTACTGCTGAAATGGTTATAACCATGTATATATATTTTTTAAAGGAGCCGTCCCTTCGCCGGCACCACCTCAGTCTCTTGGGCTTATTGTGGATTCTCCCAACATTCTAACTACAGCCTATTCAGCCAATCCGTTCCCTGTATTAGCTCATACAGGTTCTTTACTGGTTGGTTGTAGAAGTCTTCTGAAGTTATTTGGGGTCTGCCATTTAGTCCTGTGGTCCAGCGTCTCACAGTTGCATAATATGTGCAGAGCTGTTTCAGTGTCCTTTTTGCATCTCCTGCATGTGAGGTCTCCGTTATAGAGTCCTATTTTGTTCAGGTGCTCCTTTGTGGGAAAGTGTCCCGTGAGAAGCCCCGTTATGGTGCGTAGTTTGTTCCTGCTCAGTTCTTTTGCTACTTTTTTCTGATGATTCTTTTATAAATTTCTTCCCATGTGTTTGCCTGGGCGAATTCTTCCAGAGTTTTATGGATTGTTTTTTTACCCACCATTTTAACCATGACCTAGTGGAGCATCTGGGGATGCCCACAGAGGGTTCGGGTCCGTTCATCAGTGTTGACGATCCCGCTTTTGCAAGTTCGTCAGCTTTTTCATTGCCAGCGATTCCTTTGTGACTTGGGACCCGCTCCAGTGTTACACTGTTCCGAGTCGCCAGTCTTCTAAGTTCTTCGCCACATTCCCATACCAGCCGAGATGTTACCTGTAGGTATATTAATTTGGGAGTACCTATTTTAAAAATTGATAGATGATTGAAAATTGAAGCTTTTATTAAAACAGAAAATCAATCTCACAAAAGTAAATTTAACCTCTTCAGCTAAATTATTCACAATTCTTGAGGAATCTATTTCTATTGCCACATCCCGATGAATACTCATATTGCGGCAGTAAACTAATAAAAAATTATTGTACCTTTATTGTATTTTCTATGGGGAGGGTTTGATTTCCCAAACCCCCCTCCCCCCTTATATACGCGTCCCTGCCTCTTTGACTAGTATTTGCATAACTTATTAGTAGTAGTACTGATTGTATTTGTTTTTCTTATGTCGTATATATCAATGTCTGAAAGCACTTACTTAATACTCGGTCGGATCATTTACTACATACAACAACAAAATTGTAAGATAGTGCAAGTTCTTCATTAGAAGCAATCGACGTTATTTCCAGAGAATTCATGAGTATAATGTCAATGGTGAGTAGATTAGTTGAAACTGGAAAAAATTATTTGCAAACAATATGCTTCATTGTTGGAGAAAACCATTTTTCTCATTAAAAGGGACCAAGGAGTAAACTAGACTGCATTAATAACTTCTCCAAAGTCGAATCAAATTTGTCTGTATTTCAAATATATCTTACAAAATTCAAAATTGAATCGAACAGAAAAAAAAAGAAAAGAATGTTAGCTTGGCAAGATGTTTTAATGGACGAATTAAATCTGGTATTATCACTAATGTTGATATTGAAGATCCAGTGTTGTTCTTTGGAAAGGCATTCAGAAATTTCTCCATTCAAAGGAATGAACAATTGAAAACATCTATATTGAAAGTGAATGTAGTTTTTTCTATGACAGTGTTATGATTTTAAGAGACTTATACAAATCGTGTATGAGTGATAAAGTGTTGGTTAATTTTGAAGAGTTTGAACAAAAAGATAGTGGCTGGGCTTCATTGAAAATTTTAGATTTGAAAATTGATATAAATTAATATAAACCTATTATTGTTGGTCTATTAAATAAAGTAGAAGTACCCAGATTTATTAAAAAAAAAGTGTTGTTAATATAGAAAATAACGATCCCTATTTTTTTTGTGGTCTATTGTATGTGCGTTATGTAGGGCTAACGAAAATAAAAATGTATCTAGAGTATTATCCTATCTTCATTTTAATGAAGTTTTGAAACATGAGAATATCAATCTTCCTATAAACATTGAAAACTTTTCATTAGGTATTTGAAAAATTGGATTAAAGGACCCTGCACCATTTTATAGGTAGTCCTGGCTCTCGTACGATTTTCGATTTTTTTCATATGTTGTAATCTTAATAATAACTAAGAGATCTTGATGGGTTGAAACTGTGCAGGCCCTCCGGTTTGGCGGTGGTGGCGTCTTGAAGTTGCGTCCTGAGCATAAAATTTTGCCTCCCAGCTCTATAAATCACGAGATAAATCACGCAACAATGGCAAATGTCTTGTATGTCGGGGGCTCATGAGGAGGTCTGCTATACTGTGCTATCAGAATCACAATTTCTCCAGAGGGTGCCTCCGCAATGGTCAATTTGTTAGGCCGATGTTTTAACAGCAAGCGGGAGCAATGAAACCGAACAAAATCATCAACAATCACGTTATGTAGGTTAGTTGGATCCATCTAGCTCCCAAAGTCCTCACGAGTGGGCACCAAAAGACTTTTTAACATTTTCCTGATCCCACGCACCCAGCTCTAGTAGTAGATACCTACGTCATGGAAAGTCCGGTAGTTCGGATAGATACTGGAGCGCTATTCTGTACACGGCATTGACAGTCGTCGGTATCGGTATGTTAACAACAGCCATCGGTTGCGCGGCCGACGGGACTAATATAACGCTATTCTGTATGCCACGGTTATCGACGCTCGGAATTGCAACCAAAAATTATCGGCATAGAAGTGACGTCACTCGATTAGGTACATGTGGCCAATGAGCGATGCGGGAAACTGTCAAATTTGTAAACAAACAAAAGTGCACGTTGAAGATTAGAGCAAATTATCCCTTGTGATATTACCCAATAAATGATACAGAAGAAGAAGAAGATTAGAGGTTATATTTAGGTTTCGTTGGAAGGTAGGGTCACAAAACAGTCTAACCCATAGAAGTGAAAGTTTATAGGATGACCTTGAATACAAAAATGAGGTTTCAAACCCATCCACCCGAAGCGCTAGTTGCAATTGAGTTGTCGAAACAGGCCTGGCAGCTAAGGCCTTTAGCACGGAAAGAAGAAAAGATTTTGAAATTCATCAAAGCTGTCATATAGTTTGTTGTTGTCACCTGGTCGTCACCATTGTCTTTTACAGAATGTTTCCTTTTGCCATTTACTGCTGTTATTTGTGTTTTAATTAGGTACTGTAAGTCTTATCAAGTGTGATAATTCATAATATTTATAATGGTTGGTGTGAAGTGTTGCGTTGTTATTGGGACCAAAAGGGGCCTCACTCGCAAAGCTGTTCCTACAATTCTTTCAGGATTGATCAAAAAGTGATGGGAAATACGTAATATTATCACTCTTAGGCATTACTTAGCGCGTGGTAAAATGTAAATTGCATTTAGGATTTCCTTAAAATGTAAATTGCATTTAGGAATTCCTTAAAATGTAAATTGCATTTAGGAATTCCTAAATTCGTTTTAGGTATCACTTGACTAGGAAATGGTTAGTGAAATCGGGCATTAGTCATTCAAAAAAACAAACTTCCATTCAAAAAAAGCGCTATGAAATAGTTCTGAACCCATCCACTGCGATCGCTGAAATTCTTCTTCCCTTAATCTGTTTTTCGGCCTCAGCTGCCTTGCCTATTTCGACAACTCAATTGCAACTAGCGCTTCAGGTGGATGGGTTTGACATCTCATTTTTTCATTCTAGGTAATCCTATTGGACTTTCACTTCTATAGGTTAGACTGTTTTGTGGGTAGGGTCATATAATTAGATTATTGATAGTGATAGTGACATATCTTTTATCTGTTATCATGAACGATACAATTAATGTTTATATTAACATTAACAACCTCAAAAACTGGAAATTTAGAGTCCACTAGCATTGAAGAATTGATCTGACGTTGACATATATATTTTTTTCAAGTCTTAAGGATAGGATAGGTACATATATTAGTTATTTTGAAGGAGTTTCTTGTTCTATCAAAACTTAGCGTTATAATATCGCTCAGAGGGATCATTTGATTCAGTACATGGAGAGCCATTCAAATTTTGCTGCAGGATAATTTTGTGGAAAAGATGGAAAGGATGAAAAACACTAGATTAGACCCTATACAATAGGCATGATGACAGTCACTAAGAATCACTAAAATATTGATTTGATATAATTATATAAGATACAGAGATTCTAAAGAAATCACTTATTTTTATTTTACCTGTGTGATTACATTTATTTTAGTAAAAATATAAGCACAAAATTTAACCATCCGCCATCTTATCTCAAACACCAGTCAGAAGAGAGTGACGTCGTACTTTCGCAACTATCTATGATCCGAACATCTGTTTTGAATTTAATTTGTTTTTTGTTGGCTTTGCTTGATTCATGTGTCAAGTGTTTGAAGTTTGACTCATAGAGAAATATAATCTGTCTATGGTTTGACTTTGACGACTTTACCTCAGAACACAGATCATAGATAACCTATGGACACAGATCACCTATAAATGGTATTTACGAATTGATGATGTCATAGACAGACGCCATTACTATACTTTAAAATTGAATTTTTCCTTTAAAAACTTTTTTCTTACAGAAATAACATTTACTGTAGATAAAGTATTTACGTGAGAGCATCGTGGAGCAGTTTTTCAAAATCAGTCATCATGCCTATTCCAACCAAACATCAAAAAATAATGAAAATTTCCTTTCAACGAAAATCGATAACGGTTACCGGGGGGCTCATTATATCACGGTAGACATACCGATTCTCATCGACTTGAATTCGCGATATCGGACGGTGAAAAGGTATACAGAATGCCGCACACGCGACTTACCGACGGCTGTCGATAACTGAGTCTTACCGATACCGATTTCTCTCCGAAACGAGTTACAGAATAGCGCTCCTGGGATAGATACTCGTCAAAAGAGCCATGAACCGTGACAAGTGTCAGTCGGAAATTGTCAGACATTTTCTTGTTGTCTTCTTTGTCATGACGCTGCATATTTTTATTATTTTTTACTTTTACATAAGCGGAACGACCTACTTGCATCTTCAGTTGTGTATATCCCACGTAGATCTACTTTCGATTGCCTGATCTTCAATTACCTAATACGTATGGGTATTGTGGAGTCTATAGTATTCGTTTCGACAATCACAAGCAGACAGCTGTTAATTGAAACAAAAAGCCACTGGATCATTTTCATTTAAAACTATCAGCTCTCCCCTCCGTATACGAATGCCCACAACCATATTCTCATCAAGAACTAGCCTACCGACAAAGAGGTTTGTATTGCAAACGAGGCAATTTTCCATTTCAGGTAGCTCTCTGGTGCACACTGTGAGCTTGTTCCGACTGACGTCTGTCACGGTTGATGGCTCTTTTGACGAATATCTATCCCAGTATCTATCCGAACTACCGGATTTTTAATGAAGTAGGTATCTACTACTAGAGATGGGTGCGTGGGATCGGGAAAATGTTAAAAAGTATTTTGGGCCCCACTCGTGAGGACTTTGGGAGTTAGATGGATCCAACTAACCTACCTAACATGACTGTTGATGATTTTGTTCGGTATCATTGCTTTCATTAATTAAGATTGTCAAGATTGTTTTGCGCGTCAATTAGAAAATATAGCTGAAGAAATACAGTACATGATTAAACATCCTAAATCTACACTGCCCTTAACCGTTGAAGAAAAATTGATTTTCATTCCAGTACAATTTGTCATATATGTGGGAAAGAAATTCAACTCAATTGGAGGTGAATGTAATGGAACACTATCATTTTACAGGTAAATATCGTGGTCCAGCACACAATTCTTGCAATCTAAATTACAGAAAAGGTCACGTTGTACCTGTTCCATTTCATAGCTTGACTGTACGCTGTTTAAAATTCAAGCAAGGTAGTTGGACACAGCCTTACAATGGATTTGAAAATAATTCCTATGAATTGATAAATAATGCTCCTTATGGTGAAACAATGGAAGATATTAAGCTAGTTAATAAATGGTCAGGAAGGTATGGTGCACGTTATTATATTGCCCAACGCAATTTTCATAGTTGCACGATTTTTGTTGGTATGGCTATCATTCATATTTCCAAAACATTTTTGTATGATTTTCATTGAAATTATATAGAAAATAAATTCAATGGCCAGGCAAAATTACTTGTGATGCAGATAGTCTGATCTATCATTTCTTTGTTGATGACATTTATAAACATAAAAGGGGACATTGAGTAATTTGATACGTCTGACTATTTGGAGAACAATACATATGGAGTAACTAAAAAAAATATGAAAGTGCTGGGACTTATGAAGGACGAGAATTTGTATAGTGGCTATGTTATTGGATTGCGATAAAAAATGTACTTAATAAAAATATTAACTGATGAATATAGTCGTTGTAATGTTGTTGAAAAAGAAAAAGGGATTAAAAAGTCAGCCTTGAAGGAAATAAAACTTGACGATTAGTATAAATGTTTCGAGTAGAGATTTAACAGAATTTCATTCCATCTTAGAAGCACAGTGTTTATACGTTTTCTCAAAAGAAAATAGTACTAAGTACATTAGATGATAAACGAATGGTGGATTATGTTAGTTCAGATTCTCTTCCTTGTGGGTTTATTGATCCTTAACTTGATTTCAACTAATTTTTATCCAACGACAAAAAAATCGTTCCACTGCTAAATATTCCTATTGTGAGTTTATTTTATATATTTTTTTCCCCTCAATTTTCGTAAAAAATTGAATAAAAATATCTTTGCTCACTTTCAGACTAAGAAAAGACAATGGAATTCTGTACATCAACATGGCGCTTTAAGAACCCGAAGCAGACGTCAAGGCAGGGAGAAAAATTAATATGTATTCCTGTAGAAGAGACTAATCTTTGTTTTGATTGTAAAAAGATTTTTTGTTTTTGTGAAAAATCTATATCAAATCACTACCAGTGGGCTAGAGGTCTGTGAGAAGAAAAGATGCCACAAAAAACTCCTGCACATGTGAATTGATATCAACAAATGAAGTTTTTCTCCAAATGACATTAAAAGCGGCCTTTCAATGACACTTGGCAGGCTCAGAAGTTGTACTTTTAATGCCTAGGCAGAAAAAGTTCGTTGCTAGGCAACCTTCCAAGTAATAATTTAAATCAAACTGGTTATTAAAATTGACAATGACATTAAGGAAACTCAAAATAATGCTGATGATAATAAACTGGTTTTATTGCATTAAAACTACAAACTACAACACGAAATTTTTATTTATTATATATATTTATGGTGAATTGTGAACAATTATTTAATACAATTGAACTCTGTCCACTTCCCTCCTTTCCAGTAAAATTAACAACTTTAGTATCCACACTTGATACTCCGGAAACGCCAGATAATATTTTATTGCCGATGTTCGACTTATTGGCTAGCGAGTCCTCAATATAGCCCTCCACGACAGCGGAAGACTTCCATCCTCCATGTTGCTTCAACATTGTTATGTCCCCACCAGAATGCACCAGCAACGTGGCCGAAGTTTTGCGAAAGCAGTGCCCGGTATACTCTTTCGCATGGGATAGTCCCAGAAAAGTAGCAATTTCTTCTGGCATTTTACCGAATTTGTTAATGCCAATGAATTGATGATGTGCTTTACCGTTCGCATACTCATAGAAGACACGCCGATTATTTAAATTCGAGGATCTGGAGGCTGCATATTTTCTGTAAACGCTTAAATATTCCGTTACTACAAATGATCTTGATCTTTTGGTCTTAGTATTTGGTAGCATAATTAGCAATTTGTCGACTATATCATTTATATCATCTGTTTTCATTTGCAAAAGCTCATCACATCTACAAGCCCCAGCGACTGCAACAATAAGTACAACCTAAAATATAAATTGAAAATTAGTTCTTTAATCCATAATAGATCATTTTCAATATATTCCTACCTTCGTACACAAATACAGTTCATCTGGGGAATCTGATAAAACTTTCTCGATTTCTTCTCTTTGAAAAACTCGGGATTTTTTTTGCATGGAAAATGGCCCCAAAAGACCAGAAAAATAGGTTTTCAGTCAATATCTTCTAAAATATGGCAGTTAGAGATTTTTGGTTTAAATAAAAATTAAAGTTCAGTTAATTTTCTACAAAAATGGTTCTCATGATTTTACTCGAAAATTTGACCCTCTTCGAGAAAAACGGCACCAAGCGCACCTCGAATAATGAGCTTCGTGTATTTACACATCAGGGGGGGGACAAATTATTCAATAACTTTGTGAAAAATGCATATTTTCTCATGATTCGAAATTCATGTGAAAGAGGAATTCTGTTGCTATCATACCATGTGAATTGAGTCACGCTTGACTCTTTTGGCCATATCGGAACACGGGTCAAACTTACTGCTCCCGGGCAATTTTGACCTCGCCAGGAATTTGTTCCTATTTTTTTTATTGCACTAATTTACTCAAAATTTTCTTGATTATGGGTCCTCATAAGGTCCTTTGTCATCCCTGAAATTTGTATACCCTAATTTTTTTTAATTTTCATTTAATCGTTGTTTATTGAATCCCAAATTTTTGCTGTTTTTGGATCGCGGGGAAATTTTGTGAACAACCATCAATTAAAAATGTATACATGATCCGATTGGTCTCTATGATACATCATTTGAAAGCTAAGAATGTCTACCTTTCGATTATGCAATTACTTTTTTTGACGGAGTCGTCCATTTTTCAATAAAATTAGAAAACGCGGGCTCAAGGAAAAACGCACTTTTTTTTTGGTGGTTTTTTTCTCCCTGCTCTTTATTTCTAACATTTTAACACCTTAACTAGTGTAATGGGGGAATTCCCACCTTTCCATCGATGTATATAAGTCATACCTTTGATACCCCGGGGAAAAACCAGTACCTATATCTAAATGTATAAGCTATAATTTATTACTTTCGTTCCTCCGTCGTTCGCCGCGCGTGTGCTCTACGTGGCGCTCGTGTCGTCTGCTCATCTATTTGTGGTTCGTGTGAGTCACGCCAGTGCTGGAATTATAAAGACAGCGATAATATGTTATCCCAAGAGGTAGAATTAGAGGAAACTGTAGACTCAGAAGAATTTGTTGACGGAGTAGAGCTAGAGGGAGCTCTAGACCCAGAAGAAGTTCTTGACCAAGAATCAGATGATGACTGGTGACGAACAGATTTATGTCATAATTGCAATGTATTTTTATATACTCTTTTCATCAATTCACGGACAATTAACCAGCGAATATCTTGTACTTTTGTTAAAAATTTTCTATGTAATATTTTAGTCTATAATGTATTATTCTTGTATCATTATATTGGGTTCTCCCGTTGATAAATAAATAAATAATTTAAAAAAATATATATTTTTCTATAATAAATGAAACATTTAGAACGTTTATAACTCGTTATTCCAAAAACCTCAATCAGTCTGGTTGCAAAAAAAATTGCAAAAATTTGCGGAGAATCTGCAAGAAATTTGTTGCTGAGTATTATGGGTAAATATTCTTCACTCTTGAGGCATTTTCAGTTTTCCTTACCAAAAGCCTAATGAACTTCAGTTTTTTGCCACATGTGCAAAGCTGATTGTTGCTAGATTCAGGTCCATTGGTGAGGTCCATCTCGCTAGAATTAATCTTATAGCCCGTTTTCCTAATAAGTATATCTTGAGGCCTCATCTGAGAGGAAAACAAGACCCTCGGAAACATAAATATCCATCAAAAGTGTCTGGTTACAGGGTTTCTCATTTATGGCACCGAGGATTTTCCCAATCTGTAAAATTTGGTGGCGCCATCTACAATTGGTTTCCACAATCCAAAACATTGAAAAGAATGGATTTCCAACACCCCCCAGCTCAAATTTTGTACAAAACTTGCATATTTCACAAGTCTCAAAATTTCCGATATTTCAAAAGAATTTTTGGCAGAAAATATTAATGTTGCGAAAAAAATCGTGAGGAGCATTTTTGTAGAAAATGACCTGAACTACAATTTTTATCCGAACCGAAAATCTCTAACTGCCATATTTTAGGAGATATTGGCTGAAAACTTATTTTCCTGGTCTTTTGGGGCCATTTTCTCCGCCCTCGCACGCGTTTTCATGCAGAGCTTTGTCTCATGTTTAATGATGTACCAAATGCAACTTCCAACCGGAAGATGAAAACAGGGCGTCATTAATGTTAACTTTGCCTTTTTTTCCTCCTTCATTTACTGGACTAATAATAATTAACGTTACAACTTCATCTGGACTTCATCTTTACATACATACATTTTAGTGTGCTAAGTATTTTTTTTATTTGTTTACTAACCCATCTTTTTTTTGTAATTTCAAAACCGTTTTTATATACATTTTTTTTACTCTGTTAGATTTATTTACTATGCAGAAACTTTAAGTTCTTTTTTTTTAAACAGATTAAAAGTTAGCTGACCTTTAGATTTGATTTTCTTTCTAATTTTCTTTTAGGAAAGAAAATTAGTGGCGCCCTAAAATTACTTTTTCTATTTTTTTTACTAGTTTTGCTTAAGTAAATTCTTTTCTTCATATTAATAAGGTAACAAGGCCCTGCGAACTGGCTAAGGTTACCTCCAAATTTATTGATTAGTTAGGCAAGAACCTGCATTATTCAACATCATTTTTTTTAACGTCATTGGAATTTTTATTGTTTTATTGGCGCTCTACGTCATTCAATCAACAATTTGGTTTCATTGGCGCCCAACGTGGGGCCAATAGTACCAATAGTGCCAATAGTGTTTCAAACTCCAGAACGGGTTAAGTTATCGGCTTCGAATTTTCACTGTGCAATATGTTTGAGTTCTTGTTTTTGTTTACCATATTGCCATTTTCAAAATTTGTCTACATTCTACGTAAAATATTACTGAAAATACCACTTTTTCCAAATTCATGTTGTAATATCTTTGTCGTTAATAAAAATTTATCCATGAAATTTCGGTAGTTTACATTTGTGATGATTCTGAATTCGGTAGTATAGTCATATTTGAGAAAAAATTGCCTGTACTTTTGTCTTTTTTTGAAAAGAAAATTAGCATAGAGGACCTTGAAAATAGTAATTGAGCTATGAAAATTTGTGCCAAAATACTGTTTTTGATACTGAATCTAACAAAAAAAAATTGAAGCAAAATCGGTCGAAAAATGATGATTTTACGTGGGTGCTTCCAACCAAAATGGGTCACTCTGTATATCATGAGATTTAAGTTTCGTATTATATATGCGTATTGAGTGCAAAAAAACAAAAATGACTGATAAGATGAATAAATAAATAAAACGGAAAAAAATCAAAATAAATATGAGTATCAATGTCTTATGTGGATGAATAATGTAATATTTCTATGAAACGGAATGAAGTATTATATTTCCTTATCAACGATTGTTTAAGTATGTTCCTAATAAAACGAGGTTTCTCATTTCTCCAAATACTTCACTTTGTAATTAGTCTTCTCCATTGTTTTCGTTTGGTTCATTCCAAAATAAATGCACATTTCTGTAATAAACTATCTAATTGAATTTTCCGAAGGATCACAAAAGAGACTTATACAGCACAGTTACTTAACAATCACCTCTTCCTATTATTCTGCAATGCAATAAAATCATTTGAAAGCTAAAGTTTACTTCAACACAGCTTAACTTATCCAATTAAGCTTTCTCATTTATATCGGACTAACGAGCTTGGAAACATGAACTGATAAAGAAATCTCTCATTAACTTTCGAGGACCTAATTCGGAGTTATATATATCTGATTGAATGAATACACGCTTTCTAGACAAAGCTAAAATATCAAGTTCCCATTTAACTAGACGAAGCGAGACTCTTTTGGCGTTGCTTTAATTAAATTGATATCAGTTATAATTCCATTTGGCAGTTGCCCAATATACCACTGAATCTTCCCTCGGAGAACCAATCTATTCAGATCCGGCTTATCGCTCTATGAAATACCAGTTATCGTTTTTTTATATACAATAACTAATTTGTCAGAAAAAGGTTTTTTTTTCAATGGATATTTATTTGTGAAAGAAATAGTTTTTTTGTTGATTGATTACATGAGGGAATATATTTTTTTTAATGCTTGTATCATCAATGACAAAGAAAGCAGCTTTGGGAAATAAGATTATCTGAATAGATTGAATGGAATTGGAAATCTATTGTTTATTATGTAATTAAACCTCTATAATTTTAAAATCAGTGAAAAACATGAAAATTATACAGACAGAGGCAATTGATAATGCTCCATTCTTCACAGTACTGAATTAACATCTCCGTGCATGGACAAAAAAAGCGAGAGTTCAATTCTAATTTCATCAACAATAGTTATTTTCTGCAATATTTGATTATACCCCTTAAGTATTAACTGTACATAAAATACTTCAGTCTCTTTAAGAATAAGGTTGCCTGATTCCAAATATGTTTCAAACTTTTATATCTGTCACTGTCAATACAATTTTGTTTGTAGTATCGGTTGTTATGGGCAACGAGCGTTTTGCCATTTTTTACGCTCGGCCAGCGTAAAGTTACTCTCCTCGAGAAACGTCAACTTTCCGTTGTAAATGGCAAGCGAAAACAAACAAACGAAAACAAGTCAAGAAAGTGGTGTTTTACTGGACGAGAGGGCAAATTGCAGGGCGAGCTGCAGGCGAGTCCTGGAGACTTGCGGGTCCAGTAAAAGCACTTTTGGGACGTATTACGTACAATATTTTTTTTTCGGGCAGTGTTGTACTATAAACTTCATATTATTTAGCCTACATTTTTATAACAAGAACTCTCTATTAACTAATTTAAACAATAGTTAATTTTTGGCTTACAAATATGGACATTATTTTTGAATAGTTATATTAAACGTACAACTATTAGCATTACTTATCTGTAAGCACACGGTATTTCAAAATTATTCGTTGAAGTGAAATTTTTTGGACTGCTTACATTATAATGAGTTTCTGAGACAATTTCTGTGTTTGAGTTACCTGCTTTTTGAATTTTGTTAGCTATATAAATCTAATTGATTCACAATCAAATGCATCATTTTGAATATCCACGTCAGGTTTTCAACTGAAAGTCAAAATATGTCAAGTTTTTTTATCGTTTTAAAAAATACAAAACTCGGTTACTATAGAAATCAATTGACCCCTATCTTAGACTAACTATTTTATTATTTTTTCCATTAAAGATAGGCCGGAAAGTAAATAAAAATGAGTCCGGTAATAGTAATTTACGTTACAAGATCGGAAAGTGGTGTTTTTCAGGTCGAGACAAGCAGATTCCAGGGCGAGCCGTAGGCAAGTCCTGGAAGCTTGGTGATACCTGAAAAACATTATTTTCGGTTGCTTGACCTACAATATTCCAACACTATACTTCCAAACTTCCAACACTACTTCCAAACGTAGCGTGAAATTTATTGCCCATCTTCTTTTCCCATTACTTGAGAATACCGACCTTTCAATGACCACTCCGCTCCCCCAACCTCATATCCCTCCTTGGACTGAACAACTTCCTCTATTCAATACCTCCCTTACAAAGTTCAATAAACATGAATCGCCCAACATACTTATAGAGAAAGCATTTTTGGAAAAATTAGAAAAAACACCATATGATGTAGTTCTCTACACAGACGCCTCAAAAACTTCTTTTTGTGTTGGCTGCTCCGTCACAACCAACTACAAACTAATAGGTTCCTATCGGTTGCCCTCAACATGTAGCGTTCACACTGGTGAGTTGTATAGCATCTTCCAAGCTTTCAAGCAAATCCCTTCTCCTGTCAAGCGCGTCGCTATTTGTACCGATTCACTTTCTTTAATTAATTCACTCAATACTATATTTACTGACCATCCAATAGTTCAAAACATCCATGACATCTAACAAACCCTCTCAGCTCGTGATGTAACAGTTTGTTTTATCTGGCTCCCATCTCACATTGCAACTACTGGCAATAAAAACGCTGACCACCATGCTAAAGAAGCCTCTTCTTCCATCACCACAACAACGTTCCAGCTCCCAGATGACATTAAACTATTATTCAAAAAGGCCGTCAAGGAGTTCTGGCAAAATTATAGGCACAACAGCAAAACAGCCCTTTACGATATACAACCATTAATCGGCTGTCTCTTCCCCGATTTCTTAACCAGGAGAGAAGCTGCTGTCATTAGACGATTGCGGATCAACCATACCAGATACACACATGGTTACTTGATGTCTTCTGAAAACCTTTCCGTCTGCCGTCACTGTAATAGTGATTTAACCGTTAAACATATTCTCACAGACTGCCAGGAATACACCGTTACACATAAGCGCCTAAAAATAACTAACCTCTACCACAAAATATAAACTAGATTGATATTTTACTGAGTATTTTACATATTTTGTTTTAAGATAGTGTATGTATTTATATATGTTTTTTTGTCTTTTGTATAGTGCCAATGGCCATAATTGTCGAGGCACTTAAATTCTAATAAAAAAAATATATTATTTTTAAGAGACACTTCGATATACTTTTAATTCTTTTTTCACTTTTTATAACAAAGTGATTAACAAAACTAAAACCAGATAAAATAATAGGTTTGACATAAACGACAAATTAAAAATCAACGAACTGTTATCACTAGACAATATATCGAAATGTTGTTTCCATAGTAACGAAATCAAGGTAGATTGTATTATAAAAGAACGATCGGAAAAATGGAAACAAAATGGACGTCAGGGACTGGAAATAGCTATTTGTATTACTAGGGAGGAAAGTGCCACTTTTCCTCCCGCAGGATGTAGTTTACTGCCCGACGCGAAGCGGAGGGCAGTAAACATCCAAGGGAGGAAAAGGCACTTTACTCCCATGTGATACATATGATTTTTCCTCCTACCCACCTTTTTTTTTAAATTTATTTACGACACAAATAGGTAACGAATATAATTAAGAACACAAGAATTATTTATTAAACAAATTTATCAATATATGTTATACAATTAAGTACATAGTATTGTTTAACTATATTTCAGAATTATTTATGTTAATATTGAATGTGCAGTTTTGAGCAGCACTTATATTAACACCATTGGAAGAAGATAGGGTTTGAACAGAAGCTTTAGTATTTGAAATATTTTCGCTTAGCACATTGTAATGGTGGTAACTTCTAGAAGTGCTTGGCTGATTTTGATCAAGTTCAGGTTCTACATTATTTCCCATAATTTGATGAGAAATTTTTCTTTTTTTTGTGTAAGATTGTTCTACATAACCTTCTGCGATATTGGTTGATTTCCAACTGCCATGCTGTTTTAGAGCTAAAATATCCCCACCAGCGCTTACTAACAGAGTTGCTAAGTTCTTCTGAAACTGTGCTCTGTGTAATGTTTGGCATTATTTGGAAGATTGAGATATTCTGCAATTTTTGTGGTATTTTGGATATACTATTTTTGCCAACCACTTGATTTATACATTTGCCTGCTTTAAAGCATACCAACAAAGTTTTAGGACGTAGACAGATAGGTATACTTTTTAACGATTTAAACAAAATTTGGGCCGTTACCTGTTGTAGTATTGATAACGAAAGTTCGTTGTTTATACGTTTTTGAAGTGTGGATATTTATGACTAAAAGATTGTCTTTCTCTTCAATATCATCCATAGTCATTTTAATAAGCTCATCACATCGACATGTTCCAGAAATTCCAATAACAAGGACTTCCTATGAATATTTTATATCAAAAATTAAATTATTTGCATGGGATTTCATTTCTTACCTTCATTAATGAAAAAACATCATCGGGGGCTTCCATTAAGAATGTATTTATTTCTTCTTATGTAAAAGTTTTAGCTTTATTTGGTTTGTATCCGGCATTTTGACGTTTTAGAAATGCAATCAACTTTGGATATTTAATATCGACATTGTCCTTCATTTGTATCATAGTGCGTAGCATTGAATATTTAGACCAAAGTGTTGAAGCTTTTAATGATTTTCCTTGTAGTGAAAAATATGCCAGTAAAACATTCTCTGAATATTTATGTATCTTGTTGTCTTCAGCCCATTTATATTGTGCATATTGTTTTTCATACCTGTCTTTAGATTTTTGTGGTTGTAAGGTTAATGACACTATGTTAGCTTGTTCCTTAATATTAGGTGGTCTATTTGGAAATTCAAAATCACTTGAATCGCTCTCCATTTTTCAAAAATTCAACTAAGTTTAATGAATGTAGCGAGTTTGCACCTCAAAACTCAATCGCCGTGTTTACTGTCATTGAGCCACAGCATACTATGCTTTTCTTATTCTGAACTCAAAAAACGTATATCTAAGATTCCTGAAGTTGAAATTTGTATTGAAGAACTACGTTGAAGTAACATTAATGTTTGATTTTTACCAAAAAACAGGATATACAGGATGTTCTAGAAATTATGGAAACAATATGAATATAATGAATTCACAAGTTTCATCGTTTACAACTTACTTGAAATGAGGAGGGGGAAAAATACTTCCTTCCCTAGGGAGGAAAGTACTTTTCCTCCCTAGTGAGAAAAAGTATAAGTTTCCTCCCTGGTATGAGGGGGGAGGAAAGTGTATACTTTCTATAGGGGTAGGAGGAAATAGTTATTTGTATACTAAGGCCGCAAAATGCTTTTTCGCGTTCCGAGAGAGAGATTATCGCCGAGGCCGCTCCGGCCGAGGCAAGATAATCTCGAGGTCGCGAAAACATTTCGCGGCCATAGTATACACAATATTTTTCGTGCAACCGTGAAAATTACATAATTTCAATAAACATTATGTCTCTTTAGAAAAGACAGTTAGTTTTTGGTTCGAAATACATTGTTATTGTCATATTTCAGAAATGTCAAATGCTGTAGTGGCGTTCAGTTTGCCGGCAGTAACTATGGGAACGGCCGTAAAAATTTTTGTCGGCCGTCACTCTGGGTAACTTCCGCAAAATATCATTCTCTGGGTAACGGCCGCAAAATATCATTTTGCGGCCTCTGTTGCGGCTGCAAAATGCTTGTTTTGCGTCCGGTTGCACGAAAAAGCTTTTTCCGGTCCCTGACGTCCATTTTCCGGTCTTGATCGGCAAAACGTTATTTTCTGGACGAAAAATTGTCCAGAATGTGTATATTTTCTGATCGGTCTTAAAAAAAAGCTTTTACCGGACTATCAGAATAATTTTCTGACTCGGTCCGACAAAATGAGATTTTCTAACCTAAAAATAAACCGGAAAGTACTAGCTTCTGGCCGGTTTTGAAAAAATTGTATTAATTCAGACCGATTATTTGAATTCTCATTCAACAATCCGAAGTTTCCAATATCTATTTTTTAAGTCGGTAGTTGAAAAAATTTAAGAACTAGTTTTTGGCCGTTTGAAAAAAATTGTTTATTTTTCCAAATGAAATTTATGTATAATGGGATAACTCCGGCCCTGCCTTCACAGAAAAAGAATAAAAAGAAGTAAAATATGCGTTTAATTCTGCTGTTTATTTCGTAGTGTGTTCCGACTATTACTGGCACAGGTTTTATCGTTTTTCCCGGCCCAGATCAGAGATAGGCGGAGAACACATTTAAAACTATATAGGTATTTTATTGTTCGCTAGATGGTCTCACTATGTGTTCAGTTGTTCGGGAATGGCGCCATCTAGAGAAAATGATAGTCTCGAAATTGTTTCGGAGGAAAATCAATCATTTAATATTTTAGTACGCGAACTAAGTCGATTTCGAGAAAAATTATTGGCGACACATCAATTTAATTTCACATTTTCCTGGAAAATTATGTGTCTCACTGAATTAAGATTGGAAGAGTATGAGTTTTAAAATGAAGTTCATACCTATAGTGAGGATGTTTTGTTAATATTATCCAACATTTTTAATCAACGAGGTGTCTAGAGAGTACAGATACTGGATGTGATTTTATCCAACCTAATAATTTACCTTTATCCAAAAGTTCCTCCTAAGGGAGCTATCCCAGTTTGAACCGCTACCTGCAAAACTCAAACTTAGTACATTGCTGTGATAAATCGTTCTCTGCCAACCCGCATTTTTTATTGCGATCATAAGCCATCAGCGTGGGAGGAGTAACTTTTGTTGAATTTTTTCTGTATCAGGTTTTTGGCAAGAGCTGGGATTACGTCAAATTGTTTTTAGAGTGAATAATGATTGCTGTTGCGAGAAAAATGTGAAATTATTCTTACTTTCCATGAAAATGGCTAATTATTCGTATAATGAATTATAGTTGAGAAGCTGGGAAAGGTTTCGAACTTATCTGTATCTGTAAGAATTTGAAAGGTGGGTGACCCCCACAGCACTCAGGCCACAATTGGCGCATTGTGCATCCTTCTGAGGTTCAGACTTCCTTCTGGCTCGTCATCCAGCCTATTTGTTTAAAGTAGGTGGTAACGTCGCCGGAAGTAAGCTCCCTCATGCTGGCTTGTGTTAGCCTGTACTCGCTGAATATAGAAAATCTAAATTGAGTGAGTGTCGGACATCCACAAAAAATGTGTTCCACAGTCTCTCCTTCCTGTTCACATCCTCTACAGAGTGAAGTGTCAGACAGACCCAGTCTGTAGAGGTGGCAGTGACCGGTCAGAATACCCGTGGCTGTTCGAAGGTTCTGTCTGTTCATAGTCACGTATTTTTTGGCTACTTTGCTGTCCGGATAATGCAGCAGTTCTTTGGAAAGCCTGCAACCTTCTGCATCGTCCCATCTACCCTTAAACTTATCAAGGGAGTGTTCCTTTATTAGGTCAATCATAGCCGACGCCGACAGACCAATGGAAGTGCCAGGTCCCAAGAGTTTTTGGGCGGCTGCTTTCCTGGCTAGTGAGTCGGCAATGTGGTTACCTTTCGATTTACTGTGCCTAGAGTTACTTCGTTGTTGCTACAGGCTTCGATCAGGGACAGGTGTTGTAATATCCGGGAATGAAGTAACGTCATCAATGTATATGGTCCCTGGAAATAACAAAAAGGCAGCATAGCTGGCTGTCACCACCCACGAGTACGTGGGAAACAGGAATCAACGATTCCTGTAAGAAAAGTCCGAAAGGATAGATCCGGCCTCCGCTGCTATCAGTTGTTGTTGATAATGAGAGGTCTTTGTGTGTAGGGTTACGTCTGGTATAAGGTTCACGATAAGGTATTACTACTAATTTACTAAGTAGTTTTTAGGGGATACCTGTGTATGAAAGCAAACTAAGCGTTATCGAATTTAAATGGGTTTATTATAAAAAAAGGAAACCAAGAATAGAAATTAAATAATGAAATAATAATAAATACTTAATAGAAACTAAATAATGGAAATAATGATAATAAATACTGATGATATATAAAAAAAATATGATTATGATAATAAATTCAGTTAATTGTAAATGGATGAGAATCGTATTATAGGTTACGTATGAAAACTTAATAACTTATATTGATAAATGAATTTTCTATTTGCAAACTTTTCGGTGTGGGCTAAATGCTCCTTACCCCTCAGTTTTGAGGATTACGACTGACTCCCGTATAACAGTAATTTTCCAATAAATACAAAATTCCAAAATAAAATATAAAAAATAAAATGTGCATGAGGTGGCAATGAAATACGGGCTAACCAAACTACAAAAATATTTGTTTCACAGTTAGTACAAGATTCAAGCAGACTCACCAATGTGCAGGTAGGGCGCTCTTCAATGATGCTGAAGACTTCTTATCCGGCTTATTCGTTGACACCAACACACGTATCGGATGGGGTAGACTTTTTATTGAACCTATTTGCCTCTTAGTCGCGTCATTATACGCGAAAAAATGCCTTAAATTTTTTTTTTCGGGCAGCACCGATCGGAATGCGGTTTTCGGCATTCGCTTGCAAAAATTATTTGTAAAAAACTTACCTAGTTTTCATTTGTCCAAAATCAGAAATTGCATTGTTGTAGCCAAAAATGCATTCGAAAAATGCATTTTTTGAGACGCCCTTCGGACAATTTAATAACTTGGTAAGAAAGAGTCAGAACTGGTCCAGAATAGGTACTTGGGTGTTTTCGAGGTCGCTGATCACGATTATGATGTTCAAATTGACACCCTGATCACCTGGAGCTCAGGAACGCCGACGAACGTCATCTCCGTGGAACACTCCCAGAATTCGTGCGGGGAAGGGTTAAACACTTGGCGCCCGGGGGTTTTTTGGGTCTCTGAATTCAAATATGGCATCGGCGAACACCCCCCGCACACCTGGTGCGCCCCAACCTGGACGTAGACGTCCTCTCCGAGAATTTTCCTGACAAGAGTGTCAAAAACAACCCAAAAATCATTGTGGGGGGGTTTTATGGGTCGCTAAAGCAGAATTTGACGTTGAAAACGATCCCCCGAGCACCTGGTGCACTGCAACCTGGACCTGAACATCTTCTCCTGGGCTTTTCCATACACATTCGAAAAAGACGAACCGAAAATCGTTAGTGGGGTTTTTTGGGTCGCTGAATGCAAATATGGCATCGGCGAACACCCCCCACACACCTGGTGCGCCCCAACCTGGACGTAGACGTCCTCTCCAAGAATTTTTCTGACACATTCGAAAAGACGAACCGAAAATCGTTAAGGGGGGATTTTTGGGACGCTGAAGCAGAATTTGACATCCAAAACGTTCCCCTGAGCACCTAGTGCACCGCAACCTGGACCTGAATGTCTTCTCCGAGGCTTTTCCAGACAAATTCGAAAAAGACGAACCAAAAATCGTTGAGGGGGGTTTTTTGGGTCGCTAAAGCAGAATTTGACATCGAAAACGATCCCCCGAGCACCTGGTGCACCACAACCTCGACCTGAACGTCTTCTCCGAGGCTTTTCCAGGTTCGTCTTTTTCGAATGTGTCAGAAAAATTCTTGGATAGGACGTCTACGTCCAGGTTGGGGCGCACCAGGTGTGTTGGGGGTGTTCGCCGATGCCATATTTGCATTGAGCGACCCAAAAAACCCCTTAACGATTTTCGATTCGTCTTTTTCGAATGTGTCTGGAAAAGCCTAGGAGAAGATGTTCAGGTCCAGGCTGCAGTGCACCAGGTGCTCGGGGGATCGTTTTCAACGTCAAATTCTGCTTTAGCGACCCATAAAACTCCCCCACAATGATTTTTGGGTTGTTTTTGACACTCTTGTCAGGAAAATTCTCGGAGAGGACGTCAACGTCCAGGTTAGGGCGCACCAGGTGTGCGGGGGGTGTTCGCCGATGCCATATTTGAATTCAGCGACACAAAAAACCCCCGGGCGCCAAGTGTTTTTCCTTCCCCGCACGAATTCTGGGAGTGTTCCACGGAGATGACGTTCGTCGGCGTTCCTGAGCCCCAGGTGGTTAGGGTGTCAATTTGAACATCATAATCGTGATCAGCTACCTCAAAAACCCCCGAGTACCCATTCTGGGCCAGTTCTGACTCTTTCTTACAAAGTTATTAAGTTGTCCGAAGGGCGTCTCAAAAAATGCATTTTTCGAATGCATTTTTGGCTGCAACAATGCAATTTCTGATTTTGGACAAATGAAAACTGGGTAACTTTTTTACAAATAATTTTTGCAAGCGAATGCCGAAAACCGCATTCCGATCGGTGCTGCCCGAAAAAAATTTTTTTTTCGCGTATAATGTATAATGACGCGACTATCTAGCAAATCTTATTTGGCCGTTCGCTACCCTCTTTACCGAATTACTCTTTAAGCGCTTATAGTAGACGCTCTCTCGAAAGAATCCTTCAAGTGTCGAAACGAAACTTATTTTGAGCTTCGCACTACTTTTGTCTTACAAGTCAAAATATATAACTCTGGATTTTTCCAGATGACCGCTAACCGCGAACTCTATGGGGCAACCGCTCGCAACCGTGTTCCGGGATCCAACTCACTCGTCTTTTTTTCTGTCTCGTCCAGCTTTGGGCAATTTTTGCCCAGTCAGCTTTTCACCACTTTTTCTTTCCTTGCTTTCTTATTGGACACACGTGTACTTTGTAACCCACGATCGCTTTGCTTCATCAGCGAACTCGTGTTTTCGAAACTAGGTTCCTTTTGGGTCACTTTGTAATTGTGTCATTGTGCATTATCAGCATTGTTTAGTCTGATTGAAATTTGCTACGCTACTTGAATCTAAATTATATTTTTATTAAGTTAATTTTGTTTTGAATATACTTGAAATTTGTTATACAGGGTGATGTTTTCCATAATTCCCCCCTAGGTTCCTATAACAGTGTCACTCCAGTACTAGGCCTGATGTGATACGTGGTCTGTTCAGGGCTAGTAGTGCTTGTCCACTATCCATAAGGATGTGAATTTTATTACCTGTGGGGTTTCTTTTGGTTATCTCTTTTGCGGTGATGTAAATAGCAATGAGCTCTGTTTGAGCAACGCTGACATCACAGCCCATCGCCCATTTGATGTTTAGATTCAGAGATCTGGAGTAAATTCCACATCCTGAGCCCATATTGGTTTTAAAGCCATCTGTGAAGATGCGGAGTGCGCCTTCTTCTGATGTGTATTGTGTGTTATATTTAATGATTACCTTGTCGGGCCTGTGAAAGGCAGTGGGACCTCATTGAGTGCCTCACGCCATAGGTT
Source organism: Galerucella tenella (assembly GCA_910591685.1). Classification (NCBI taxonomy): domain Eukaryota; kingdom Metazoa; phylum Arthropoda; class Insecta; order Coleoptera; family Chrysomelidae; genus Galerucella; species Galerucella tenella. The sequence continues at coordinate 23,413 of CAJUYH010005180.1, forward strand.
ACGTCCCAATCTACCAGATCCTACAACATACCGGTAGAGCGTAAGCGTGTCATGGTCATCAAAATAACCTCCTTGATGTGTATGTCAATGGGAGTGAGACCAAGGATCACCTCCATCGCTCTGGTTGGTGTGGTTTTCATGCCTCCTGTTGTATTGAGGCATGCTGTTCTCTGAATTTGATCCAATTTACGGACGACTGTCAGCTGGTTTGCTTTAACTCCCCAGGCAATCGCGCCGTATGTTAGCATAGGTCTAATGATGGCAGTGTAGATCCAGGCAGTAACCCTGGGTGACATTCCCCAGGTACGGTCGATGGTTTTGCGACACTGTTCATACGAAATGTATGCTTTTTTTACTCTGTTTTCTAGATGAGAGTTCCATGTTAACTTACTGTCAAATGTGACGCCTAGATATTTCACCTCCGATGAGAACTTAAGTTCGGTATTTAGGAGCTTTGGCACTTGATGTTTTGCAAGCTTCCTTTTTTTCGTGAAGAGTACCATTTCTGTCTTCTTTGGATTTATTGACAGATAATGGTCTTTGCACCATTGTTCTATGATGTTGAGGGCCTCTTGCATTAGAGCACAGAGTATCTCCTCAAGTCTTCCTGTTAGCAGAATGACTAGATCATCTGCATAAGCTATTGTGTAGAAGTTGCCATCATTGAGGGGGCTGACCAAGGAGTCTAAGACCATGTTCCACAGTAGTGGTGAAAGTACCCCTTCTGTGGACACCCTTTTACAACCAAGCCTTTGA
>CAJUYH010005181.1:0-24168 GCA_910591685.1 Galerucella tenella
ATTCACTTTTCATAAATAATAATTGACCGTAAACAACAAAGTACAGACCTGTCAAGAACTGTCAGTGTGACAGTAGTAAAAGACGTAAGACTTATTGCCGCTATGAAAGTAACGCCTTCAGAGTATTTTAAACTCTCGATTGATAGGTTGAGCTTGAGTCGCTTGAGCGTGATCTAAACATCAACCAATCAAATTTTTGTAAGTCAAAGATTAGCGTTAACGTTTGTAATACGTTTAAACGGTTCATTATTGTGATATTTTGATTAGGATTAATCACAGACCTGCCTTTTTCCCTATTTCTTCCTACGTAATGTGATAGAAGGAGATTAACAATCGATGACGCACACCAAGAAGGGTATTATTTCAACTATACTGTGAATGTATTATTGTAAAACCAGTCATTGTTTTTTAAGAATTTAGAATTTTAGATTGAATGTATGGCTAATGGAAAATATTTGTTGGCTTATTTGCTTAACAATCTATTACAGATGAGGTTGTTTGTTACAATCGCTTAGTAGAAGCTGAGATATGACTCTTTGAAGTTGACAATTATTTTTTTCAAATGACTCCAAAAGAGTGCGGGTGCGAAAATCAATTTCCAACTTTGGCACATTTTTTTGGAACTTTAGTTCTTTACGCCAGGTTATGTTTGAGCGACCAGGGGTCGCGACGCAAAAGATCTGACCGTTACGCGTTACGTTACGCTGCGTTATGTTACATTGCTTCGTTATGTGCCTTGCTTTTGTGTGCTTGTGCCTCCTTAGTCTCTCTCTCGTTTACGAAGCAGCGATTCATAATAATAAATATGCTCCTGCCCGGATTCGAACCCGGGCCGCCCGCGTGCAATGCGAGCATTCTAACCACTGAACCACCGATGCTATATAGAAATTCTATGCAAAGCTGGTATTCGCAGTGCTGGTGATCTACTTGAATTTGTTGGGATACATTTTTACTATTATTTCCATAATTTTTTTTTCGCGATTAAGGGGTCTAGCACATTTACTTTTCGAAATACAGGGTGTTGAAATTTTGAAAACTTGAATGTTTTAATTCGATAACTTTAAAATGGATGGATAAATTGATTTGACATTTGGCAGGTTGTTTTTAAATGTAAAAGGGCATATTTTGAAAGAAATTGTAGTTTGTGCAACTAGTGTGGATATGATGGCCATATCGCACGAGGTCGAAGTTTGAGCACGACGCCGTAGGCGGAGTGCTCAATCGTTCAAGTGCGATATGGACAATCCACACAAGTCGAACAGCATATTTTTTTCTACGACCCACTTAAAAAAAATCTAGAAAATAAAAATTTCTATAAACTGTAATATAACTTCAAATTAAACATTTTACAATTCAATTTTATGTTTCCACTAATTCTGTGGTAAACGTACAGTTCTTGAATGTCCAATTTGTATAATGCTACGGTTTCATTTTTTAAATATACGATGCTGTTATTAGTAGATGTTGCCAGTCGGACTCCCTCATGAATTATTTAAAAATAAAATTAACAATAAAAAAAATCTTCCTCAGGGGGAATTTAACCCGGGTCTACTGCGTGAGAGTCTGGTATGCTTACTACTCAACCACCAAAGAATATGCAAATTGTTTATCTATAACGTCAGATGTATTACATAATTTTTGCTTAAAAGGAACTAAAGTTCCTACCGTGTGTCCCGCGACACGTTCTATCTTTTTTACATACAGCACGTCCAGGGATGGGGTATCCTATAGGTTAAAGATGTTTAAATATTAATTTTAGTGGAAAATGTTATTCTTGATAAAAAGTTTGAATATGTAAATATTCATCCAGCCATCCTTTAATTAGCAAAGTCGAATGTGACGAACATCCATCATGTTGAAAGTACATTTCACGCATTTGCTCCAAGGGAATATTTCCTTATTCAGGTAAGTATTAAGAAGTCCAGCAAATACAAATATACCTCCTGATTCAACGTATCTAGCAACTTTTCTAGCAAATTGACTATTACAGTTAATCCTGTAGCTCGGGTTTTCACTAGCACAATATCGAAAATTTTGGGAAGAAACGACTCCGTTTGTTGTAAACGTTGCTTCATCAGTAAACAAAATATTATTGTGAAAAAATCGGTCATGCATAAGTTTTTCACCAATCAAACTTAGTCAAATGTCTACAACTAAGTTTCTTGTTTCATATCTGACGAGTATGGCACTGATGATGGCTTAACCGCCGAAAGCGCTTTGCAATTTTAAAATAAAAATTTTACACAGAATACAAAAATGTTTTCTTGACTTTTAGTCATGTGTACTCAGCTATAAAGATATTCACCTACAATGTTAAGGGCAATGAATTACCAGGATGTACTTTCGACAGGTGTGTTAGCATCAGTGACTGTTCATTCACACTTGATGACGTTTTTAATAAGTTAAATTCTTCAGACCCACGCAAGGGTCCTGGTCCCGATGGTGTTAATATCTACTGTTGAAAAAATGCAGATTCACCCTGGCCCGGCCGCTGTTTCGCTTATTTTCTTTGTCTATATCTACGGGAAATTTTCCAAATCAATGGAAGTCCAGTTATATCACACCAATTTTCAAATGTGGGGACAAATCGAATATTAAAAACTATAGACCCATAACTATACTTAGTGCAATACCCAAAATGTTTGAAAGTCTAGTTTTAGATCAGATTAAAGTTCCTTTGAGCAATGTTATTGGAGACGAACAGCATGGTTTCACCAAGAGGAGATCTACATTAACAAGCCTCCTTCTCTTCACTGACTTTGTTACAAATGCTGTGGAGAATAAGCATCAAGTTGATGTTGTCTACACGGACTTTTCCAAGGCATTCGACACAGTCAGTCATAGAATTCTTATCGATAAACTTAGAAACATCTGCTTACATGGTACTTTTTTGAAGTCGGTTGAAAGTTATTTAACAGGTAGGTATCAGTATGTCAAAATAAAGAATTATATTTCAAGGGAAATATTGGTGACATCTGGGGTGCCACAGGGCAGTCACTTGGGGCCTCTGTTATTCAATATTTTCATGAATGATCTTAGGTATAAAATTGTGCATTCCGAAATTTTGCTTTTTGCTGATGACCTCAAGTTATTTAAATCCATACAATCAATAACGGATTGTGAGAAGCTGCAAGAAGATGTCAATGCTTTCAATGACTGGTGCAACTTAAATTTAATGGAAATTAATATTAGTAAATGTAGTACCATTTGCTTCTCTAGGAAAATTGGGAATGTATCATTTACATATTCAATAAACGATAATGATTTAACTGACGTTCTCTCTGTTCGGGACCTTGGTGTGATATTAGATCATAAACTTGATTTCCACCTTCATTATGATCACATCATTAATAAGTCTATGAAAATGTTGGGATTTGTATTGCAAACTGCTAAGGACTTTAAGAACGTTTTGGCACTCAAGTCAATGTATTTCACATTAGTCAGGTCATTGATGGAATATTGTTCACCAGTCTGGTCACCATCTTACCAGATTCATGTAAACAACTTGGAGAAAGTTCAGAATAAATTCATTAAGTACATGTCGTTTAAAATTGGAATGCCTGTATCAACTAATACATATCAAGAGATAAGAGACTGTCTCGGTCTAGATAAACTTTCAATTCCTAGGTCTCAAGCTGATATAAAATTTCTCCATAGCTTACTCTGTTATAATATAGACTGCCCGCAATTACTATCCCGCATTGGTTTCCATGTCCCTTATAGGTCCACAAGAAATAATAATACTTTTGCAGCTCCATTACATAGATGTAATTATGGGAGGTTTGCTGCAATAAGCAGAATTTTATCCAATGCAAACAGGTTGGATCTGGATTTTTTCAACATATCTGGGTACTCTCTTAGGCAATTCCTACGAGATATGAAATCTTAGTATAGGATTGGGATTGCATTATTTTAAAATGGTATTTTAATATTGAATTGTGATTATTAATTTTTGTTGTTACTGTTCGCTGAGTTTCTTGTCATGATTGTTTTTACTATTAAGCTTAAATTTTATTTTAAACGTTTAACCTATTTTGTCCTTGTTTTTATAAAATACTGGGTGTTACCCATAAATAAATAAATATTTTCCATTGGCCATACATTCAATCTCAAATTTTAAAAATTATAAATTCTTACCCTAAATACTAATTCAGAGCACAAAGTGCATATAGCATCTGGTAAATAGGCTTTAAGGTATGAAGTAAATTCTAGAATAAGTCTTGGGCCAAGATATATGTAAGGATTATCATTTATAAAATATCCATTATTTATCCATTTAGACAGTACTTTTTGTCCATCTTCTCTGGAGAAAAATGCAGTTAATGTTGAAGTAATATTGATGCATACAATGCGTGTTATCCTATACTCTTCAGACATTAGAATTTCTTGGAGGATGGCATGAAAATATTCTAATTCTAATGCTGAAAATGTTATTTGTAGTTTAGAAATATCATCATTCTTGGTAGTGACCCATATTAAATAATTTTTATTTGTAACTTCACAAATATTGTATACTATTTTATAAAACTGCTTTGATATTTCTCTATTTATTTCAATTACTAAGGTTTTTAACTGTGTCATGTTGTCAATTTCACCTGAAACAGAGAATTCAATAGTTTTATTTAAATGTAAATAATTGAGAATAAGATGAAAATTGTATAATAATAATATGGAGAACACCAACTTTTCAAAAATAGTGAGTGTATGAGTATATATTTAGGTCTTGATACTGATGAAAGGATAAACTTTGGCAGTTAAAATCACTGGGACAAATTTCTTATGACTTTATGCCTATATACTGTTACATACATTTACCATGTTTTTATTGAAGAAACTGTTCTTAGGTGCAATTCTGTAAGCAAATGTTAAATTTTAACGCACAGTTAAAAATAAGACAATCTTCTAACCCATTTTTGCTAGTCTGTATGCATATTAAGTTTTAAAGTATTAACGGAAAACTCTTTATTGGACACCATACATGTTAAAATTTGAATCATAATCTTGACTATGTATAGATTAAAACATTTATAATAGCGTAAATTTAACGGCGTACCGTTAATTTTTAACCACTTCTTATAGAATTGACCCTATATTGTGAGCTTAAAAGGTAGATATTCAGTTCATACCTTGACTAACATGGTGACAGTACTTGTGTGCATCGTCTACCGTGACGATACCATTTTTCAACATATACTGAATAAAATATCTATGATTATCGTTCATTTGTGCCATTTGCATTACAAATAAAGTTTTTTAAAATTTAAAACCAATTCACAGTATCAAAGAATACACACAACGAGGTGCACACAACACAACAACAATTCAGTGTTGCCAGCAGCTTCTGATTTTTCGTAGTAAATTTTGTTGAATTTCTTAATAGGTTAGGACTTGTTGTTCGTAATAGATTTTTTTTGAAGTTTTCTATATGTTTTCTAAATGGTTGACGGAAAACTAACAAAGTTGTCGCTAAAGTTGAACATGTTTACTGTTGACATTTTCTTGAAATCAAAATTACCAAAACAAATAAAACTTTTATATAGGTTCAAGAAAAAAATATACAGAACGAACAGAAATTGTAAGAATAATATCTAATCCATAATTCTCATATAATCGTTTATACTAGTGAAAATAGATGAATGGGAATATTCTTGGAAAAAAAGTGAAGTCGTGACATCAGAAGTCTAATGCCCGTACTTATAAACAAGACTTGAGGCTGAGTAGGGCCTTGATCATTAGTTTTTGACACATTTTACATGTAAAATGTGTCAAGAACTGATGCTCTAGCCCGTGGCCCGTGCTCGGCGTGCTCAGCCTCAAGTCTTGTTTAAAAGTACGGGCAATAAAGAAAGATTTGATTTGTCTATCTCAAATGTCAAAAGTCGAACGCTGAATTTCATTACACTGCCCAGTAGTGCCAGTGCAAGGAGCCAAGGAGTAAAGTCAATGCCAACAGCAGTGTAAAGGCAAAATTACAGCGTTTTTTTGTTAACAATGTGTTATATCTGAGATTTTTGTTTTCGATTTTTTGTTCTCTGGCCAAAATAATAGAAACGTAATAAATTGCAAAGCGGCGTAATAGTGTAATAAATAAATCCATAGTAGTGCTGGCAACGCTGCAACAATTACAACAAAACCATGCAGTGCTCTTTCTTTCATTGATGTTTCATTGGCAATTTAAAGATGGTTTTAACCCAAGGATGATAGATTGAGAAATACCAAAACTGTGGTTTTAATGTGCCCCTGCCCGCTAGAGGCAGCGCAGCAGCATGCGTTGACGTCACGTGATATGCGTCAGATTTTTGACACTTTGAGACATGTTTTGGAGACATTTTGGACATTTTGTTTATGCTTATTTTTGACTACAAGATTTGTGTTTTGTTTTTCATACGATGCCAATGTGTGCCAATGTTTCCATAACTAATTATTATTTTGTAACTTATAATTTATATTTTTAGGTGTTTTAACTATGCCTGCGGGTCCTTGCTGTATACATAATTGTTTTACATGGGGAAAATCTAAGCACCGGTTTCCTAATCCCTCTAAACAGAAGGTGCTGTTTGATTAACGGGTTCTTTTGTGTGGCAACAAGCGCTTGATGAAAGAAGCAACTCCTCTGCAGATTTTTAATAATTATAGAATTTGCTCCAACCATTTCCGACCAGAGGATTTAGCTCCCAATAATGTACTGAAAATGGGAGCTTTACCTTCTTCAAATATATCAGGTAAGACACTTATTTGCATTTAAAAACAGGTAGTGGCTCTTCAAGTGTGGATATTTAAACATAAAAGATTTGGTTTTTATGAAATCCCGTTTTAATTATAATAACCTGTTTTTAATATGATCTTATGTTTAACATAAATACATTTTTTGGCACAGGCAAAATATCTTCTGCACACAATGTACAGGAAGAAGTTAGTAAAGACCAATTGAATATTGACTATGAAATTGAACCAGTGGCAAGTACTAGCAAAATTTCGTGTTACTCTGAGATTGAACCATTGCCGGGTACGAGTAAAATGTCTTGTACTACTGAACACAAACATATTCCTAGCAAGCAGATTTTGAAACTACAAAAAGTAAGTTACTGATTGGTATATGCTTTTTTGTTTATTGATCAATCATATTAATAATGAATAATGATAATATACATTTCAGGTAAAAAAGGAATGTGAGGTGAATGTGTGATAGACAATTAAAATAATTCAAATTTATTTGAAAAATACTAAGTAATTAATTTGTTAGTATTTTTGATAATTCAATTGCTATTTTACAAAGTATAAATAAGCAACTCAAATAATTTTATATATACACCTACATATCATTATACATTGTAATATGCACATCTTATATTATTTATTATCCATCGTATTATCATCTATTTTATATAAGGAAGTTATGAAAAAATTGTTTAAGTGCAGTATAGAATATATTTGTTATTTACCTTACACTATATACCTTTTCTACACAAAAAAATATTTGAATTACCTGTGTAAAACTGTTTTTTTCTTATTATTTTAGAACGATCTTTATTATTACATGAGGTCAATACTACTCAGAAAAAGTATTTAACTCCAAAAGCAAAGCATTTGTACACAAGAGTGCTTCATTTTAAGAGAAAGGCTATGTATCTAAAGAAAAGGCGTTTTGCATTAAAAAAGCGACTTCTGAAGTCGGAGAAAGCTGCATAAATTAAATTAACGTCAACCATGGACAGAATAAAGGCCCGATTTTTTCAAAGCCAAATTGAAAACGTTTCAAAAAGACCTAAAGGAAGAAGGTACTTTATGTTAATCTTTTGTAAAATATTATACATTTAATAAAAACATATGCTTGGTAATGTGTGTTTAATATTAAAATAACAAAATATAAATAAATTCAAAATAGGATCGCTAAATCTGCTGTCATCTAGTGGACAATATCAAAGTTACTGAAATCATATTTATAAAATACAGGTTTCACGCAAGAAAACTGCCAATAGTTTGACCCAAGCCGCTAGGAGGCTCTGAAAAACGTCACAATTACACTTTTAGGAAGTGTCTATCAGACCCCCAGGGAGCCTCACTTTGGGCTCACTCGCAGTGTTGCCAGTATTTTAAATATCAAGATCGCCACACGTCAATTACGCGGGCGCGAAACGCATTGTCGCGGGCGCCAAACGTTTCTTCAGAAAGTAACATATTTGATTATTATAGATGTTTCTTTTGCACTTGCACTATTTGTAATGACGTAAATAATCGAAAAAGTGTGACGTCAGAACATGACCGCTCACAGTTAAGCCCCATCCCCAATCAATTTAGTGGCGAAGTGGCACTTCGGCTTCGGCACGCGTGCTGGGACAATGATCTTTAAACGTAAGTATCCTCAATTCCATTTCGTGCTGACATGCGCGCCGACTTGGAAGTGCAAGCTTTTTCGGTGCGTGCCGAATTGTGTCATGCGCATTTAATCATGGGGAAAATAATTTAGGTACCCTAACCCTATTTTATTCTATTATCTTCGTAAACAAACATACATTATTTTCTAATATCGTAATTATATTAATTTGTTGTCTTTGATAAGTAGTAACTGCTTTTATTTACAAGAATAATCACAGGTTGAACTTTTTAATTACCTCGCTACCTTAAAATTACAATGAAAATGCGCATGTGCGATAACATTCACGCAGACTGAATTCACAGGGTTGAGGATGGGTATCCGTTTCGCAGCACGCGTGCTGAACTGCTGAAGTGCCACTTCGCTAGCAGATTGATTGAGGATGTAGCTTTATAGTTTGGCAAGTTTATCTGAAGCTATACGGGATCGGTAAGAGGCGAGGAAAAACATGGCGCCTATCTGTCAAACGTACAAATGGCGTACGGTACCTATTTCACCAAGTAAAACTGAAAATACAAAGGTAACTGACAATACCAACGCCACTGGATAAATCAATATCAGTCAACTGACGAAGTGAGAGGGAAGATCTCACGCACGCGCTTGCCAATAAGAAGTCAGCTGGTCGATACAAATCACCAATTATGTAATTCGGGGGTGTGGTCATTATGGTTTTCGTACAACGCTGTCAGAGCTTCAAAAAGCCCATAACATATTTGGAAAAGTGTTCATCGTTAAATATTCATAAAGTCATAAATTGAAAAAAATAATGTTAATCCAAGGAAACAAGTACATCATAAAATTAACGTTTAATCATATTTTTAATATTGTTGCTAATAAAAAGACCCTTTTCTAATTATTATCACTACATAGTAAGCACTTCAGTTTTTTCATAGTTAAATGTGGCAATGTCGAATGTTTTCGACTGCATTCCTTTCACGGTTTCAGATAAACTTGCCAAATGAGGGAAAGTAAAACAATTTTACCTATGTTGACCGTTTGTAACATTTTAAAGTTCATTCGTTTGTTCATTTGTAAAGTGACTATGACCAAAGAATACAGTTAGCTGGTGTATTCTTTGCTATGACTATCAAGTAATTATACCTTATCTACCTTGGTTTTGTTAATGCACTCCCACACACGACCTCTTAAGACTCCTAAACTTCTGTACATTACTTTATGTTCTGTACTTACGATATGTCCACTGTTTAAACTGTCTTCACCTTGTTGCAAATGGCTTTCATTTGAAATAATGAAGACTACATTTGTGTCATGTACTTATTTATTTTCAAATTGTACATGGATGAACATTTTCAGAAATATTGCACATATATTATGTGAATGTCGAAACATAAATATTATGTGTTATGACACATTTTTTGCCAATGAGCAATGTTACATTACTACTATGGAATTTGTTCTCAATTTTATTTGATAATTATGGAAAGATTCTATGCAGTAAGGGACAATTAATTTTTTGACAACTGCTTTTGTTTAACATCTTATTTTAAAGTGACATAATATGTTTAAAATAACAACAAACAATAATATAATTGAATGGAATGGTAGGTACCTACAAGGTTTACTTTTTATTTAGCTTTTTCGCCATCTGAGAAATTTTCCTCATTCTTATTTAATTGCATTTGTTGACGAATTTCTCGGTTTGCGTGAAGCAATTGTAACAGTTGAGAGTGGATATTATCATTTTTCTGTTCAATATCATCTAGAGCAGAATTTAATGCATCCAATTGACTGTCAAGTGCAGCAAACTCTGAAATAAAACTATAGGTATACAATGTTTTGTTATTACTCTTAGCAAATTACCTTCGGGTGAAATATCCTCCAAATTATTGTCTGTTTCGTCATTAACATTATCATCATCTTCTGTATTCATGTATATTTCGTCACCAGAAGAATTTTCTGACGTTCCATCTAAAGTATCGTTCATATCGTCTTCTATATTTTGTTTCTCTTCTTTGGGAAATATATTACTTTCGCCCATAATAATACGTAATATTATTCTTTTGAATTTATTGACAACTGTTTCATTTTATATTACCTATCATATGATTTTGACATTCCAATTTACACAGTAAATCAAAAAGAGCGCGCACATTAGCGATGTGAGGCAGTGCTGCCAGACGTGAGGTAAGAAATTATCGAGCAGCGTTGACAAAATTATCGGATTTTTCAGAAAATTATGTTACACACAGAATAATTTAAAACAAGAAAATATTATGCACGAATTTTTTAAAATTCATTTTATTAATAATAAAATGTTTCTGGTAAAATATGAAAACTTAAAATTATGTGATAAAATATATAAAAAAAGAAACAAAAACAAACATTCTACTCATTTACTCTTCTAAACATTAACCCAACGTAACATCTCGAAAAAAATCACAGTTAAAAAAATCATAAAGATAAAAAAAACCTATTCAAAGCAAACTTCGACATCGTCTTCATCGTCCTCTTGATAAATATTATTTGAAGACATTGCGTTGTGATGATACCTATTTATGTCCCATGTTATTCCACTTAAAAAATATAGATTAGCGTTTTATTTAAAAAATTAATATTAGTTTATGCCTCAGTAAAATTATGTTACAATTATCGATTATGGTACAAGTGAAATTTCAACTTTAGTTTGGGATAAAATTATGTTACAATTCAATAATTATGTTACATCTGGGCCCGTATTCTTAAGGGACTAGTGAGAATCTCTCCAATGAGATAGGTGTATTGCATGGTTGCCTAAAACATGAGAGTTTCAAATTTGTCGTATTTTTAAATGCAATAGTGATATCTGCAATATCACCGGACGAAATCCAATACGCATGCTTCTAAGCTTCTCACCACTTTTGGCGAGATTCTCTATCGGTCCGAACCATGAGAGATTTTGAGTCTCTCTCGTTTCAGGCAACCCGTAATGCATCAATCTCATTGGTTAAATTCTCACTAGTCCCTTAAGAATACGGGCCCTGGCAGCACTGATGTGAGCTGAGATCTCAGTCAAAAAGAGCACACCTAGTTTATTATCATAGAGAAATATAATTCTATGGTTTATGCCACCTACAACACTATGCCGGAATACTGAAATTTGGCAACAGTAAACGGTGGGCCGATCAAGTCCAATCAAGTCAGATGTCGAGGTTTCTGAATACGGGTGTTAGACTTTTAGCTTGTCTCAAATTTCTCACGTATCCGTATACGTAACGAACTGCGCATGTGTAGACCCGTTACGTCTCAGCCGATACGATGCGTTGAACGTATTGTTATGTACGTACCCTACTCTGAGTTTTTACATCGTTTTATTTGCAATAATATTATCAGTAAGATTTATCAAAGGGTTGGTCTCCAAGTCTAAGTCTAGTTGCTCAGGTAACGATTGTTTTAAGCCTTGTTACGATTGTTGTCGCCTTAGTTACTAGTCTTAATCTTGGATCCTGATAAATACTGCCCTTATAAATTTTTATTGTACATAATATATGAAAACACAGTAGGGGGAGGCTTTTGTAGTAACTTTAAAACCTCCCAAACGACTAATATTTCAAATTTCTACTTGCTAATATTGAAGCGCGCCATAAATATCTCACAAGATGACGTCATGCGCGGATCAGCCGAATTTAGAACCGCTACGTACGTATCATATCCATAGATAACATAACACTGATAGATGGGAATCTGACCCGTGGCGCTTCATATGACGAATTAATTTTACCAGTGGCGCCATCTTACAGGTCGGAAAATAAAACTCTAACACATTTGACATGGTTGTGATCTCCGCTAACAGTGGAAAAGAAGATTTCTGTAAATTTACAGTTTTTCGCGGCTGGCGCCATATTCAAAATTACGGTGATTTTATTTTTATTGCAATATGGCATTTATGGTCCATTTTTTGAAATTTCATTCAAAGTAACTCAACATTTTGATTGATATCACAATAATAACAATCAGATAGTCAAGTTAAATTAAATGAAATGTCAAAAAATGAACCATATAATGTCTGTCTTCTTCATTCTATCGTGGACTTTGGTCGGGATAGGGATACGTTTAAGTATACGGAGTAGGGTACGTAACAATACGTTCAACGCATCCTATCGGCTGCTATTCGTTAAAAATGTTCTATAGCTTGGTTTATTTCATATTTCTCACCATTGTAGTAGCCCTACAAGTCGTTCTCATCGGCCCACTATTTGACAGGTGCGCCACGTTGCCACATCTAGGATTCCGGCCTTGTATTCTAGGTGGCCATGTGTAGTGGTTTAACATTACCCATCAATGCGAGTCACCCTGAAAATAAGCAAGTATTTTGTTGTATTTAAGAATTGTAATTTGGTTGTTTTGTATTGATTTTATGATCCTTTTAGTTATAAACAGTGATATATAGCTCAAACACTACCAAAATAGGTACACAAGATCTTATTCATTACCTACTCTATGATCTACACTATAGACAAATTACCAACGTTATCTGTGATCCATACACGTCAAATAGAGGCGCCGAAAAGAAAAAAGATAAAGTTTACCGCCAATTTTGCACGTCAATCGCACTAATCGCAGTTGTAAACTGGTTTTAATTTGCAGATATTTGGGGTATTGAGTTTTTAGAAATAAATAAATATGGAAGATTCTTGTAAGAGATATAATCCTTTGCTATGGTACTCATAACTATTCTGAATAATTCAAATTTCAGCACAAGATAGAAGAACCATTCGGAAATCAAGAACACAGTCTTCATATAAAGCAAAGGCTTTTGAAAAATTTAAACAGCTTAAAAAAGGAATGAAAAATAAATATGAGGTCAAAGAAATAGATAATGTGTTCGAAGTTGTCGAGGAGAAACAGTATGTAAAAGAAGTATTATCCAGATATGACGATGACTGGATTGTAGACGATGGTAATGTACAGTTTTCTTTGTTTTCCCCCAAAAAGTTCATGTATATTCTAACATATTAAAATTGAATTTTCATACGTGTTTCCAATCTAACAAATTGAAAAAAAAATTATTCAGCAGTAATAGACATATACAATATACATTTAAAAGTGATAAACGTTTATGAATAAATTTTACTGTGAAATGGGTAAACACATTTATCTGCATATGATCAAACAGGTATATTTGATTAATGAAAACTTGAAAATAATAAATTGTGCAGTTTTTATTGAAACTATTTGATATGAACAGATATCAAAAACAGAAATATTACCAAAATAATACATTAATTTGAAACCCTACTTATGTGATGGCTTCAGGTTCTATGTGAACTGTAACAAGTTTATGCCTTTCATCCCTATTCTATTCATCCACACTTGTTGCATCTTTTTTAATAATTAGTGCTATTCTGCTTGCATATTGTTGTACATTGTTGTATAATGGCTATAACATTCGCAATATGGTCAGAAATTGTGTATTCCGTTTCTGCATTCATAGCAAGAATGGTTTATGGTTTTGTCAATAGCAATGTTATTGCCAGTAGCTTGAATAAAACTACAGGCAACACTGTATATTGGCATTCAATAAGAAAATAAGACGATTTATTTTAACTTCGAACTATAGATGTTTGAGTAATCTACCAATTTCAGTAATTCATATATGTTCTAGCCACTCAAAATATTATTGTGGGAATAATCTACTTATACATTATTACATCAAGAATTATTCAAGATACATTGTTTTTATTGAATGATAACCACATGACAACATTTTTTCTTGATCTGACATTGATTGTAAAGTTATAAAATGAACTATTGATGAATTGGATAATAATTTTCCAGACCTTTTTTCAAACTGGTAGCCATTTGGCAATAGCCTTCAGGCTTTCACATCTATTGCCTAGTTTTATAAAATCTGTCCAATACAACCCCTTAGATGTCATGAAAGTAGATTATGAAGAGGAAGAACTTACTAATATGTTAAATAAGGTGGAAAATGTGACATAAAAAATGGCTTTCACCATTCATTTGGGGAGAACAATTCTGAAAAATTGCCATTTCATCTATAGGTGTTATACCTAATTAGAAGGAATTGCAATTTAATAGTTTCTCTACAATTTTTTAAAATGAATAACCCATCAAAATATGATCTCAAATTCCTGAAAGAAATTGATCTAATCATTTAATAAAACCTTTAGCAATAACAAAATTGAGTTTGCTGTGATAACATTGAATGTTGCTATGATAGCAATATATTTTCTATGACAATATTGCTATTTGGGAACATAATTGCACTAAATATCTAATAAAATACCTTGCAACTTGAAGAAAAAAGTTTGCTAGTTCCTTCTTTCTATCCCAATAACTACATAATATCATACTTACACATACTAAATTTCATTGCAGATGGTAGTGGATATGTGGAAGATGGAAGAGACATATTTGATGATGATTTGGACATGGAGTCAATTGCCCAAGCTTCTGCCAAAGGAAAAGGAATCAAAAGAAAAAATAAGAACATTTCAGAAAATGCAGGAAAAGGAAAAATTCAACAAATGTTATCAAACTTGCCAACAAAAAAAACAGTATGTAATCTAATTTCATAGCTGCTAGCAAGTAGATTAGTTTTTTTACTATGGCAACTACCTTTTTTAAATTTGTTAATGGGGTTTCTAATACCATATATAAGCTAGTCTAATTGATTAACAGGTTTATGTGTGTGGATCTAAGGTACTCTTGATTGATTACAATAATGCCTAGAAAGCATGCCTGTTCATTGCATTGTTTAACAAGTTAATTCATGTCAGGCTTTGATTGATTTTTTAATTGAAACAACAGTCTTGATAATTGTTTTTGCTTGGATGATAGTCCTATGCCCAGCTACATCTCAGCCTCTTGTGCTTTTTGTGTCTTTCAGGTTTAGAAGCACAACATCCAGATGTCTACTCTACTTTCCTGTATGATTCCATGAAGCTGCTTCACCACTTAGCTGTTGCATTCTTTGAGAGTCAGTCTGTACTGCCTGAATTTTCTTTGACTTTTGTAGTTTAGTGCATTTTCACAGTATATGTTTGGTCTTTTCTGTGTATGTACAGGCATTACCAATTCATTTACAATAATTGAAATTTTAACAGTACTACACTATTACATCATTTTTTAAAAGTACCAAGTCAAATTTAAAAGAACATTTAAATCTACTGAAACAAAAAATAAAACAAATTATTGAAATCAATAATAAATTATGCTCCATCACAAAGAGCCACATTAGTACAATACATTAGGGGCCATATTCTTGATTGAGGGGGTGAAGCTTCCTTAGAGAACATAGCAAAACATTTAAATTGGTCATTCATTTTGTGATATACTTTTTAATTTATTTTCATCAGAGATCCATACAATTCTTGTTGTAACTTGATGTCATTATTCTATTATTATAGTGCTTTTTTCATTCCACTCATATTATTTGTCAATAGTATGTTTTAAAACAATTGAATTCTTTTTTTTGTAATTTAGTTTTATTTGTACATTTATGATAAGAGATTAAGTATGTGATTTGCTTCATTTTTCAGTGTGTTTATGTAACCAAAACAATGCTTACATTCATAATTAACTTCTTTTGTATATCATCTACCCAAATAGTTATACACTGACCTGTATGATCTGATACATTTGTTTTTAAAACTATAGCACCATCATCATACATAAAAATTGTGGTATGTAGGTATTATCATGACATGTACTACTTACGGGTAAGTCTTGTAGCCTATGTTATGCTAATTTGCATGCTACATGCATCAGTACTTATCAATAAAAGTGTCACTAACATTTGCTGGAGGCTTATACCCTACATTTATTTTGATCCATGCATTGTGCACTTTCCTCACACAAAAGTGTTTGCTTCTTTTGAGACTTATTTGTGAGTTTCCCCTCTGACCAGTTCCTTCCTGGATATTGGATCCATTTGTATACCACATCCTCTATCCAAGTTTACTCCTGATGTAATCTGTGTATTCTTCTAAGATCTGGCATAGTCACACCAAAGTTACTGTTGAAGTAGTACAGAGGAGATGTTTTGTTGCCATAGAAGTTCCATTCTTGAATCAAGCAGGAGGAGGTCTGATAATGATTCAATAGCTGATTTTCTGTTATGCATAGCAGACAAGTCTTTCGTGCTTATGTTAGCTGCGTATGGGATCATGGATTTTTGTCCTTCAATGTTTTCCGTATTATGCTTGTGCTTGTCTGACTAAGTTAAGTGAATTTACATTTTAATTACTTTACTGTTTGTGTTCTTATATTCTCAGGAAACTAAAATTGATGATGATGAAATATTATCAGAAATTCTGGAAGAAATGAACTCCTCTCCCTCTACCAGCAATGCTCAAAAGCCAGAAATAAACAAATACTCGGCACTAGCAAAGAAGTTGGCTGCCAAAGATTACATGAAAAGCTTTTCACAGCCTGTTAAAAAACGAGTATTAGAAAGGAGATCACCTACAAATTCTATATTGAAAGAAGTTCAATCTGAAGTTTCAGAACCTGCCAAAAACTTGAAAACAGATCAGATTGAGGAGCGACCAGTCCTCAACCCTTTTAAAAAAAATAAGGTAAGAATTCAAGTATGTATATGATAGTCCCCATAATTTCACATCACAAAATATAACATACAACAGTGTGTGCACTGGAAATTGAATAAAATATAATAATAATTCATGTCTATCTTTTTTAATCGGGCAAGTAAGCAGCATAACCACCATTTTAAATGTTTAATAACCAAACAATGTAAGTAGTATGTGGTGATTTCTTATATTTTTGAAAATATAAAAATATGGGCTATATGAAGATACAATTGAATACAGGATATTTATTTTAAAGAACTCTTTTTTTGTACCTATAGCCTTCTCGTAAATGCAAGCTATAAGCAGGCAAAGTTTTACCACAATTGGATGCTCAGTATGGTAGTAATATATGAACAACCAAACAAATTTTTTTTTCCAAGATTATTAATTTTTGATTTTGTGATTAGACCAACATCATAAAAGTATCTCAAGATGAACATAATATGGAGAATGTCCAAATCAAGCCATTAGAAGATACCTATAATCAGTCTTCAAATAAAGTCATTGAAGAAACACCAATTGAAAATTTCAATGATACTTTAATAAATGCAGACTTCAAAGATGACATGAGTTTACCTAAAACTAGCAATAGCCAAATTATCGACAGTGACATGACTCAAGAAGGTTTTGAAGATGAGTTTGATATTACTCAGATTGAAGAATTCGAATCTCAAACAGTTGCAGAGGCTGTAGATAAATTAAGTGATGAATTACAAGCTGAACTTGAGAGTGAATGGGAAAACTTTATGAATACTACAGTTGATGAAGAGAATACTGAAGCAGTTTTAAACAAAACCGATATTCCTTTAGTGGAAGTTGATGGAAATAAGGTAATATTTCATTTTTATAAATCATTTGCATAGTGCAGGAGTTGCATAACTAGAATTTTACACTCACAAATTAAAAAAACGAGCCTTAATTTTTCTTAACTTTAAACAATACCTACTAATCTGATTGATTCTTTTCTCATATCAAAAATTCATTGATAAAATCAAAAAGATCTAATTTGTTGGCAACCTTACATTTGACGAAAATTTAAAATGGAAATTTTAATCGCTCTGGTCCCCTTTGATTCCTTGAATAATTTTTACTTACCTTCAGTTTACTTGAAAAATCTTTCAACCGACGCAGACGTTATTTGCAAAAAATAATAGGACTTTACTTTTACCAGTGTGTCTAAGCACGTTTATAACGTGCAAGGTAAAATTTGGCGTTATGATTTGAGGACATTTTTGTTGACTGTAGTCACAGTTCTTGATGATTCTGTTGAATTCGCGGGGGTTTTAGGTTGTAAAAACTAAAAAATATCTGGCCAGTGGTGTGTCCCTATTGAAATTTCCGCGGGCTGCATTTTTGTAGAAATAATATACGATATTCACATTTTTGGAACTTTAGTTCTTTACGTCAGGTTATGTTTGAGCGACCGGGGGTCGCGACGCAAAAGATCTGACCGTTACGCGTTACGTTACGCTACGTTATGTTACGTTGCTTCGTTATATGCCTTGCTTGCGTGCTTGTGCTCTCTCCTTAGTCTCTCTCTCGTTTACGAAGCAGCGATTCATATGCTCCGGCCGGGATTCGAACCCGGGCCGCCCGCGTGGAATGCGAGCATTCTACCACTGAACCACCGATGCTATATTAAAATTCTATGCAAAGCTGGTATTCGCAGTGCTGGTGATCTACTTGAATTTGTTCGGATAAATTTTTACTATTATTTCCATAATTTGTTTTGCGCGATTAAGGGGTCTATCACATTTACTTTTCGAAATACAGGGTGTTGAAATTTTGAAAACTTGAATGTTTTAATTTGATAACTTTAAAATGGATGGATAAATTGATTTGACATTTTGCAGGTTGTTTTTAAATGTAAAAGGGCATATTTTGATAGAAATAGTAGTTTGTGCAACTAGTGTGGATATGATGGCCATATCGCACGAGGACGAAGTTTGAGCACGATGCCGTAGGCGGAGTGCTCAATCGTTCAAGTGCGATTTGGACAATCCGCACGAGTCGAACAGCATATTTTTTGTACGACCCATTTGAGAAAAAATCTAGAAAATAAAAATTTCTATAAACTGTAATATAACTTCAAATTGAAAATTTAACAATTCAATTTTATGTTTCCACTAATTTTTTTTGTGGTAAACGTATAGTTCTTGAATGTCCAATTTGTATAATGCTACGGTTTCCTTTTTTAAATATACGATGCTGTTATAAGTAGATGTTGCTAGTCGGACTCCCTCATGAAGGGTACCGTACCATTATTTGTAATAATGAATATTCTGCTAAATATTTCAAACGTCTACCTTTTGTCGTTATTAATATCAAGCAGAATAATTATTTAAAAATAAAATTAACAATGAAAAAAAAACATCTTTACTGAGAATTGAACCCGGGTCTACCGCGTGAGAGTCTGGTTTGCTTACTACTCGGCCACCGAGGCTTTGCAAATTGTTTATCTATAACGTCAAATGTATTACGTACTTTTTGCTTAAAAGGAACTAAAGTTCCTACCGTGTGTCCCACGACACGTTCTACCTTTTTTTTTCTTAGTGATGGCTATTAACATGGTTTCGGTGAGGTTGCCTACAGCTATTTGTATAGTTTGTACGATGTACTCTCGAATTGACCCCTGGCTGTTATGAAAATGTCATCGGCATATCCTTCGCAGGATATTCCGAGGTCAGCCAAACCACACAAGAGTTCGTCAACCGTTCTCAAGACACAAAACGTCAACGCGAAAAGTCACAATTCGTTTATCTTTTGTTTCTTAGACGTCACAACAAGTGTATCTTCAGTAGTAATACCCCTAGGGTCTTGATAATACCGAGATAATTTTGTCATAGAGAATGCTGAAAGCGTGTTGCTTGACGTCGCAGGCCGAGGGCTATTATCTTTGAGCAACACGCTTGAAGGATTCTCTACGACAAAATTTTGAGTATTTATCAAGACCCGAGGAGTATTCGATAAGATAATTTTTTTAGTTTAGCTTTCAAAAAATGGATTGCCAATCTGATGTTTAATAATTATCAATTTTAATCAAATAGTATTCATTTTTATTTAAATCTACAGTTGTGAGAAGTATAAATGGTAAATTAATTGAATCGTTAGATGCAATACCTAATCTTCGCGACGTTTTAATCCAGTTGTCAGTTTGACGTTTAATTAATTTTTAATAAAAAAAAACACCAAACTGAAAACACCACATGTAGGGTATTATCGCTGTACTACAGAGGCGATTGGATGAATTTTGACACATAATAATCTTTATTCAATAAATAACAATACAAAGGAGTATCTCACAGTAAAATAAGATGAATAAAGGTAATGAGCGATAAGTGATGTTCCACTTGTTTCGCGTAAATATAAAAAGGTTAATAAAATTATTACATACAATACATACATCACATAAAAGTGTACTTATAAATATTTCCTAAAAATACAAATGATAATATAATATATAATATACTTATAAATAATAAATAATAACCGAATAACAACCGAAATAAAAGGAAATACACAACAATACAGAATAATAACATGTTTTTCCTTGTTTATGCAAGCAGTACACTGTAACCTATTAAGATCATGATTTGTTCAGGGGACCTATTCTCAGCATATGCAAATTTGCATTCGCATATAACAATTTACGAATGGCTACATGCGCATTCGTAATAAATATTGTATTCTTTCCTATTCGCATACGTGGTTCGTAAGTGTTTACGAACGGTTAGCTAAACACACTCGCGGAAACATGGCAATACAGCATTAGCACATGCTGTGGCTCAGCTGATGTTTATCAAATCCCCTGACGTACAATATTAGGCTTGTTCTCATAAGCATCACAGACAGTCTATGACAATCCGGATTCGGCGCAAAGACCCAAAAGCGTTCTCGTTAGAACGAGATGCTTGTGAGAACAAGCCTATTTGAAATTTTCGGATTCCACCCAATTCTACGCTCGTTTTATGTTTACTGCTAGAAGTGTTTTGGGGTTCCAAGGGAAATTATTTGAACTCAGATCTGATTTTTGTTAATTCTAGCATACAAGAATAATGGATATTAATAAAGGTAAATATAAAGGCATCTTACAAACTGCTATAGGTATTTTGAGATTTCGCCGTCTTTCATAAATTCGGGGTGCTCTATCTTCAGCATTTTCTGATGCTTGGATTAAAAGCAAGTGAACAAACTGTGCAGCCATTTATTTAATGACGAAAAGTCTTACAAAACTAACTCGTACTCAAAATCACGAATAAATTGTAATACACCCATTGACATATACCTATGTCAATGAATACACCATACACTTTAAAATATATACAAAAGCGAGGTTATGTATGGCAAATACGCATTCGTATATGTGATTCACCTAAAATATCCCGCTCGCTGCAATTTCGAATGATACATACGCATGCGAACCAATTGCGAATGTTCAAAAATAGGAACCTTCGCATTTATAAACATTACGTATGCGTATCTCAACATTCAGCAGCTGAGAATAGGTCCCCAGGTCACATATATGCATCAAAATGGCGATGAATTAATTGTCTTGGATTCTCATGAATGAATACTTTCAATGCATTTTTGAATTGAGGTGGATATATAGATTGTTGTATCCTTTATAATAGTTCACTCTCATGTCCGCGTGCACGTGCCTATCAATCGTCAGAGTCTTGTAGTCGAGCCTTTAGTTAGCCTTGACAGGCAACACGGTCAATTGTCACTGTAACTAGCATATAGGAGATAGGAATGTCGTGTGTCGAATAATGTCATTACATTTTATTCTTTGTTCTATTCATGTTATAAATCCGTAATATAGTAATTTTAAAAGTATGTCCAACCGAAGTCAAGTTATTCTGGCATCTCCCCGTTATTAGTTACAACAAAGTGGCGACGAGGATAAAAATTTTAAGTGCCGTCAAGAAGACCAACGAGTTCGTACACATTCACACTCTACTGTAAGTACACGTGCTCTGGTTCTATCTATTTTCAATCGTCAACCGAAAATACGTCCAAACACGTCAAATCATGCAGTCTGAAGAGTTTTTAAAGTCAATATTATCCACAATGGCTGAAGTTTTACGTCAAAACGGGGAAATGCTCCAGGCCATAAAGTCAAATCAGCCAACTCAGCCCAACGTCAATGTAGTATCAAATTTCGAATATTTCGACGGCAGTAAAGAAACGTTTCGTCAATACCGTAAGCGCCTAGAAAATTGGTTCGATTTAAAGGGAATCAAGGACAATAAAGAACTCTGGGTGAGAGAATTGCTACTTCACATAGGTCCTCAACTACACACCGTGCTGTGTTCACTAACGGCACCGGCGGATCCAAGTTCCATGACCTACGACACCCTTGTCAAGCTGTTGGAAGATCATTTGTGTCCAGTTCCAAACATAATCGTGCAACAACATCGCTTTTTGTCAAGAAACCAAAAAGAAGGGGAGACGATTAGCCAATATTCAGCTGAACTACGTCAACTAGCGTCTACCTGTAAGTTCGAGTGTCAATGTGAAAGAAACGTCGCGAATCTGTTCCTACGAGCTCAGTTCATCCGTGGACTAAAAGACAATGGAATCCGGGAAAAACTATTACAATTAGCCGATGCAACATACGAAAGAGTGGTCGAATCGGCAGTAGCGTATGAAGCGTCAAAAATCGATTGTCGAGAAATGTCAAATACATCCGTCAATACTGTGGTCGATACAGACGTCAATCGGATTTCACGTGCGCGCTCGCGTTTTGAAAACAGACAAACGACGTCCCGTTCCCAACGTTTCCGTCAAAGTGATCGATCTCCATCACATACACGTCAAAATTCGCGAATAAACTTTAAAGCGCTTGGAATCGAACAGAACTGTCTTCGATGTGGCAAAACAAACCATAAGTCGAACAATTGTCGAGTGCCGCGCGAAAAATTGCGTTGTAGTGCCTGTTCAAAAACTGGTCACGTCAAAAGTGTTTGTTTGTCGTACCTGATGAAGAGACAAGATGAGTCTCATGTCAAAAATGTCGAATTGGATCCTGAAGACATAGCTGAATCAAACTTTTTAGATGACCTTGTTGGTGTGAATAAAATATATGACATTTTCTCGTCCAACCTGGAAATTTCAACCAATGATGCTGCAAAATTCTTCACGTCAGTACGTCTGAACTCAGAACATGATCAACAATTCGAAGTTGATTCAGGATCAGCGTTCACCTTACTTCCACGCCGTGACTTTGAGAAGTTGAATTTCAAAGGTGATGTCAAACAAACTGATGTACGATTTCGCTCATACACCCATGGTATTTTCAAACCTCTTGGTTACGCTATTGTTCCTGTCAAGTACGAGGGCCACACGTCAAATGAATTATTGTTTGTGGTACCTGACCATCTCAGTCCGATTTTAGGCAGAGTATGGATACGACGATTAAATGTTGATCTCAAACGTCTAGATATGTCTAAAGTCAATCCTATATTCGTCAAATCTATCAATTCTGTAGATATAACCCCCGAGTCAATTATGGAAGAGTTTGCCGATATTTTTGAACAAAAAGTGGGATGTATTCCAAACTTTACTTGCTCATTGAAATTGAAAAGCAATGCAAAACCTGTATTTTTAAAAGCCAGAGATGTTCCTTTCGCACTTCGCGATGCAGTCGATAAAGAATTGGATGAATTAATCGCAAACGACATAATATACCAAGTGAATCATTCGGATTGGGGTTCACCGTTGGTTCCAATTCCTAAAGCACATGGGAAAGTCCGCTTAGCAGTCGATTATAAGGTAGCTGTCAACAAACAACTGCACGATGCACATTTTCCGATTCCACGAATCGATGAAGTGGTCAACAACCTGCATGATGCCAGCGTATTTTGTACACTCGACCTGTACAAAGCCTACCTCCACGTTCAAGTTGATAAAGAAAGTCAAATGATCCAGGCAATGTCAACACACAGAGGAGTCTTCGCCATGAAACGTCTAAGCTTTGGTATAAAGCCTGCACCATCTGAATTCCATCGAATTCTACATCAAATATTGTCCGGATTGAAAGGTACAACCGCATACTTCGACGATGTCATTATCTACGGATCAAATAAAGAAGAGTGTCTGTCAAACCTTATCAGCTGTCTAAATCGTCTACGTCAATATGACCTACACCTCAACCGTGAAAAATGTCAATTTTTCAAGACATCAATCACGTACCTTGGATACGTGATCGAACACAACAGCATCAAGAAATGTCCTGAGAAA
>CAJUYH010005182.1:0-24166 GCA_910591685.1 Galerucella tenella
ATATTGTGGAGTCATTTAGAAACAGGTAGTTTCATTTAAAACCATATAAAAAGAATTCGTGAATTTTTTAAAAATGTGTTTGAAAAATGTTTCAATGGTTGGATTATTCGTTGACATTCGTTTTTACTATATAACAGTATATTTGCTCAATATTATAACAAAAAAAGTTTTCTAATAATCTGGAATTTTACATAATTTTTTCAAACATACACACTCTAGCTGTTCGCGCCATGAACCTTTTAAAATAAAATCAAGTTTTAAAATAGTGTATGAATTTTTGACAGGTAATTTATAACCCCGTCAGTTTTTTTCCTTTTCCTCATTCTATTCAAATTGCTCAGTTTGGATAGAGAATTTTTATAATAACTTGGAAGATAATAATAATAATAGATGTATACTCGTAACAGCTTAAGACAAGAATTTAGAAAGATGAGGATGGGAATAAAGTTAATAAATGCAGTGGAATTGCATTCTTTGGAAATAATGCGCATGAAAAATAGTAGATGTAGCACTGTTTTAAATAATTTTTGAAAATTTTACGGTATATTAGGGATTGATCAGTTGATTGAGGTGAAAAGCCAAAGAATCGTCATCTACTCCGACAGCCCAGCATCAGCACTAAAGGCGATACGCTCATAGCAGATAACGTCAAATCTGGTGTGGGAGTTTCGCAAGGCCCTCAACAGACTAGATGGTCATAATAGAGTGACCCTAGCCTGGGTAATGGGTCACCAAGGAATAAAAGGCAATGAAATGGCCGATGAATTAGCCAAGCAGGGAGCAACGGAGATCATGGAAAGGCCAAAGCCTTCCTGTGGAATTGCTAAATGCCCAACTAAGGAGAGCATGCACAAATGGATAAACAACCAGGCGTTGCGCTGGTGGTATGAAACCCTAGGAGAAAGGTACGCTAAATAATTCTTTAAAAGCCCTTCGGCCAAACTGTCACACAAACTGTCAAAGTCGAGAAACGACGAGGATGATGGTGAGAATGCTGACCGGACATTGTAGGCTAAGGAAACATATGCACACAATGGGCCTAGCAGATGACAGCCCATGTAGGTTTCGCCAGGAAGAAGACGAAACCGCGGAGCACATACTCTATGAGTGGGAAGACCTAGCAAGGGCGCGGTTTCACATAGTCGGAGAAAAAAAAACCGAGGGCAGAGAGCTACGCAAGGGAGCCGGTATCCAGGCTAATAAGTCTATTAAAAAGAATAAAGCTAGATATCAAGCACTAAATATAGGAAGGACCACAATAGATCTGCAAAAGTCGCAGTGGGAGCCACTCCAATTCTAATCTTATCTAATCTACCTTCAATCAATATTCCCCTACCTTTTAACCCGCCAATCGTTTTCACATCATTATCTTTCTCTGGTTCTGTTACTATAAGTAAGCGACCCCTTTTTGAGGAGTAACCAGATGGAGACCTTCGAGATTGGGACCACGAAATCGTAATGAACCGGTCCTTTCTAATCTATATTTTTCTATCGCTTAATAATGGCTTCAAAGCGTTGAAACGTCCATTTCTTGTTACGATATTATCTTCTTATGAGAACGTGCATAATCTACATACAGTCTTGGAGGGAATATATTGAATAACTTTAAAAAAGAATAAGAGGAAAAGGAGCGAACTTTTTTTTAGAAGGAGAAATAAAGAATACAAAACGACTGAACGTACTTGAAACAGTCTTTTGACTTGCTCCGTTACATACCTTCACGATTTTATGTATCCATTATTATTTTGTAAATTGTAAGACCCTGATAATTATAATTTATTAGTACCATATTGTTGACAACATACTTTTATCTATTATTAGGGTCATAACTATTGAAATCATATCAAGGAAGTTAATTGGCAATTAAGCCATGGAGAAACAACAGACACCTGCGCTTCTAATGTTAATATTCGAAATAAACGCATGAGAAAGGCAACAATTTAGAAACTGACGATGGAACGATACGTGCGATGAAATATCGCAAGCTACTTTAATTTTCCCTTATAGGAAAATTACGAGGCTGCAAAACTCTATTTGGAAATATAATTTTCGGTCATAAATTTAAGATAAAATTGAAATGCTCTTGGGTTGTGTGATTATTTGTGTGTGTAGTAGTTTTTATAAACCATATACGAGGTTTGCTAAATAAAAATGGCTGTTGGTTATTCTGAAATTTTTTTTATTTATTCATCAATATTTACTTGATCCTTTCCAAAGTGATTCTCCTTAGATACAGCACACTTTTACGTGGTCTTTATCTCCTCAATCGTGGCAAGCTTCTGTCCTTTCGTGGATTTTATCAGTTTTCTGGCAGCAAAAAGTGGCAAGACCAATTGCGAATAAGCAACGATGTGTGCGTAGTAGTGTGTGTGTGTGTTTATTCAAAAACTCTTGCATTGTCTTTGTATTGAATCAGGAGATATTATTCCTTTTGGCGAAAACTCATGAGTCACTACGTCATTGTGATTTAAAAAAAAACAGTGAGCAAAACCGTGATCAACCAATACGCATATATACAGATGCATCAAAAATGAAAGAAGGTTCAGGATGTGGAGTTTACTCCAGAGCACGAAGCCTAAGGATTAAGTGCGGAATGGGAAACAATACCAGCGTTGTTCAAACAGAACTAACAGGTATCTCAATTATCACAAAAGAACCAACCAGAAAAGGAATTTCTGGCAAAAACATAACAATCTGCACTGATAGTAGACAAGCCTTATTAGCCTTGAACAGACAACGTATTATATCGGGGCTAGTACTAGAGTGCCACCAAGATTTAGCTAACGCCTCGGCAGATAACAATATTATCCTGAGGTGGGTTAAAGGACACGACAAGAGTAAAGGTAATCGCATTGCCGATTCTTTAGCCAGGGAAGCGGCTGGACTCAAAATTTTAGGGCCCAGTGACACCTACGGCCTAACGACTTCGACAATTGCGGAACTAGCCAAACGTAACACCCATGCTCAATCCCTTGAGAGATAGGATGGAATCAAAGGATGCAGTCTTGTCAGGATCACCCTGGGTGACCCTGGGAAGCTGGCGGCGAAGAAATATTTGGCGATAAACAGGAAACGCCTACTTTTAACAGTAGGATTTCTAACTGGCCACTGTCAACTAAGGAAACACCTCCATACTATGGGGCTAGTAGACACACCTCTATGCAGGATGTCTGAACATGAAGATGAAACTGAGAGGCATGTCTTATGCGAGGGTTCGGAGTTATCGTCGATAAGACAGTGTGTGTTCGGTGAGTTTTTGGCCTACACCTGCCGGTATAAAGGAGGTGTCTCCTAGTGACCTGTCCACCTTCCTGGGAAGGACAGGATGGACGATGACCTAGTAGGACAACTTCTCCGGAGTATGTACAATGGGTCACATATGGCCTAAGTGCTGTGATCCTTTCCTACTCTACAGATACAGAATACCGGAACTAAAACCCTAAAAATCGAATTCACACAGCCTGCAGAATTTTAAGTCACTTTTTTCAACAGATTGGTACAAGCATTGTATAAAACCCAACTAGCAAAATGGAATTCTAAGAGGACTGAATTGTTGTATAATTGTCAAATAGTGTTGTTTTAAGCCAGTTTATACAATATCAAAAATATCATTTTATCTGATGGCATGTCATAATGACAACGTTATGTCACTCAATTTTGATGACATAAGGAAGCTCATTATGGGACTAAGTACCATAAAGAAATTCTATAAGGAAAACATGTAATGGTTTGATCAAAAAAGTTTATTCAAAATGCATAACTATGTACAAAACTATTTATTATAAATGGTAAAAGAACAATTACTACAATTTGTAATATTAATTCCAATGGATTCTACAGTTTTTACGTCAGTAGTTGATGATTGTTGGCAAACTTGTAATCCTGTTTGGTTGTTGGCACCAAAAATTGCCATCAGATAAAATTTTGTATGTAATACGAATCATAAACAATCATTATGGCACACGCCGTGTTATCGGACTCCGCTACGCCTCGCCCGATAACATTCACGACTTGTACCATAATGATCGTCTTTATGATCCTTATTACATAAATAACTATCACAAGACTTTTATACCTATTGTATAAGTGTTCTATATTATACTATATAACTAATAGCTACAACATTATAAAATAGTTACTTAAGCTTGTCTTATTGAAGCTGTATAATGTTGTGTAATAAATATTGTATAGCATTCAATTGGCCGGATACGAAATGCCTCCCGAAAAAGGGTTTCTTACCTGTCGCTAAAAGGGTCACATACGAATTGCCTCCTAAGCTCTAAATAAATTACCAGCTTCTAATCTTTGTACGAAGGTGAGACGTTGCCAAACTTTCGTCCTTTTATAGAATTTCGTTAATAACTCAATATTAACCATTATTTTTTGGTTTTAATATTTTGATTATTTTGATCAAAAACATAAAGACATGATAAGTATTTTATACATTTATTAAAACAAATCATCAGCAGAAACTTACAAAATTACATAATATTATCATCGCAGAAAATTTAAAAACACCAATTTTTAAGAAAATTACGACTCAAACAATAAAATTCAGTCTGCAGACTGAACTATTCAATTTTATATACAAATCATCAGAAGAAATTTACAAACTTACAAATTATTTTTCCTAAATTTGTATGACACTAGTTTCACAAATTCTAATTTATTTATTGTACCTTCTCTTAATTGTAATATTTTTTCATTTACAAAATTGATTTTTGCTGTACTTTCCTCAACAATTCTTTTTGGTACCGAGACAGAATTTATTTTAATATAGGTATTTATTTGAAATTGTAAAATAATCTCAATAAAATTATTTATATTTGGATGAGGGCAGTAGAAAGACGAGTTATACTTGGAATGGAAACTTTCACATGGGTTTGTGGTTCTTTCTAAAGATGAAGAGTGCTCAGCCCAGAGATGTGGCGGAAATTTCGAATTTTCCGATATATAATTATCCACAAGATAATCACAAAACTGAGTGACCCTTTCATCGACTGGTTTAATTTCGGACAAATCTATTGCAAAAAAATCGCCAACTTCTTCAGGATCTAAGAATGATAGGCCAAAAATATATGACAGAAAATGGGTAATTTCACTTGAGTCAGCACCTTTTTTCTGGTATTCTGGAGCTAAGCCCAGTGCTTGAAGCTTTCTATACCAAGCCTGACCCAAATGAAAACGACATCCACGAAGATCTGCTTCAGGGAATGCCTTACGGATACCATTATGTATAGAAATTTCAAAGTCTGAAGTTATTACTTTAGGGGATACAGGGCAATTGAGTTTAATACATTCTTCTATGATATATTTAAACACGAGATAATAAGAAGATGACTTTTTATCTTCAAGTAAACAGAAGACGAGAGGAATATAATGTCCATTTTTTAAGCCATGTATAGTGAACAATTGGGTGAAAAAGCGAGGACAGTACTCAAAAGTTCCGTCGACATACCAATTGGAAACAGTCGAAAGAAAAGAAAGATTTGAAGAACAGGATAATATAACAATGTGATTATCTTTGTCATTTTTAATTATAAAATTTTCGTTCCTATTTGTAATAATCGAAGTTGAATCGATAGCAATATGAAATTCAGATATACTTTTAGGAAGTTTAATTAAAGAATTAGTTGTTCTAGCGTAATATAAATTCTGTCTCACCCTATAGATATCGTTGGTAGTAAATGTCTCTATATTCGTCTTCTTAAGTTCTTTACATATGAGCTTCATTGGTTTTTCGTTGATATCTTCCACGGCTGCTCTTTTTATCGAATTGCTTACGGCTTTCCTATTGGACACTTCGGCAGACAACTTCTCGTGATTGTGATCTAATATCGACTCAATTATCGAATTGTCACATCCCTGCGTTTTCACAAATGCTTTGCAGGTTTTCTTAGTACATGTCCATCGCTTTACCGTATCTTTGGCCAACATTTTTTGAAAACCGAATGTGAAACCATCAATTGATATTAAAGGTTTGCCCTTTTGACTCGAACACATCGTTGATTCCATTATTTCGAATATTATAACTTAATCCACTTAAACACAATTTGAACTTAAAATTGACAAACTGATACAAGCTTTAAATCGACAAAACTGAGACAAGAACTAATAAACTTGAAGTATTTATACAAAAATTAAGTGATCACATAATTATAGAAAGAATATTTATTATAAACAACTAATTACCAGATTTAGTAGGTGCAAACTACCCTATTCATGGAATAGATTAGAGATTAGAATCGTGTTAGATCAAAACAATTAGAATACTTAGTGTAGGTACATCGGCTTTATTTTTAATGGTAAACAATTTTATTTTCTAAACAAAAATGTACACTGATTAAGTAATCACATCATTATAGAAAGGATATTTATTATAAACAACTAAGTGTACTTCGGCTTTGTTTTTAATTGTAAACAATTTTATTTTCTAAACAAAAATGTCGTACTCTGAAATATTTTGTTAACAGATTTTATGTACAGTGCATAAGAATTAGAAAAATAAAAATAGATATATATTTACCTATTCAAATTATAATTTGGCAACATTGTGTCATTATACAAAGATTAAGCACACAAAATATTACCATAAATGATTAAGGACCCGGAGGCATTTCGATTGTACCCGGGAGGCATTTCATCTATGAAAATAGGTACCTGAAAAAACGGGAGGCATTTCGATAACACCGATTCAATTGCGTTGCATTATAAAGCACTTTTTAGTTGTATAGTGCCTAAATATTCTTTGTTATAAAACAGTTATTGTATACCGTTCCATTTGACAATAAAATATTGTTTAAAGCATTTTTTTGGGATAAAATTGTTGCTTAATAAATCGCCATGTTTAAATAAGCAGTTCTTGTACTGCTTTCGCCGCCATTATGAGCAATTGAGTTGGAAACATGAAACTATATTGAAAAATGTGACTTTATCATTATTTAGAGAATTATATTGTGAAAGAATATCCATATGAAGTGATAAACTATTAGTCATAAAAAAAGTATTTTAGGATATTCTATTTTATTATTTTTTTAAGTTTCTATTTGAAACTTAACCCGAAATGAAGCGCTTCATTTTCTTGCCATATACCTATAATCTATCAGTGAAATTTGAGCGCATCAAAATTTGTGCTATTAAACCATCCAAATGAAATTATAATTTTCACTATCGATGTCCGCCCAAGCGACCCAAACAGTTGTATAAAAATGGGCCCTTCTCAGTTGTATAAGGATCATACAATTGTTTTGTAGACCGTTAAAAGAATGTAAGTATCCTATAAGACATATCTTATAGCTGTTTATACAAACCTTATAGAATTTAAATTGCTACTTGAGAATCTTTTGAAAATCTATTTCGGAAACTTACAACAAAAACAGGTATTGAAAAATAGAACAGAACTCACTGGAAAATTGATAATTAGATTATTTTGGGAAGTGCTATTGAAACTAATCATACCCGCATGACAAGACAATATTATCATTCATTTATTCGCAATTCACAATTTCGTTGAAGATCTAAAAAAACTGGAAACCATAGCTCAAGTTACCATCTGTAACTAAGCTAAGACTTAGTTAAGGTCGGGGAGCTTAAACGTGGTGAAACAGACTATTGAGAAATTAAATGAATACAATTTAAATGTAGACTTTCCACAAGCCTTTTATCCAAATAACAAGGATTACACTTATGAATATTCTAAACAAATTAGGGGTCGCAGCAGAGTTGAGAAGGTTAATTTGTACTCATAGATTTACGTAACCGTCGCGTCGTCTGTATTTGTTCATGGTTTTGGGAAGCTGAAATAAGTAAAGCATCGAACACAACCCGTAATGTTAATTATACCATTTTAATAATCAATGCTGAGTAAATTTAAATTACAAGAATAATCATGTTCTTCGCTGATATGATAGACAATGTTCCTAAATCATTAATATTTCATAGTATTTAATGCTGATCGAAAATCGATGCTGATAAATAATAAAAAATATCAAGTCAAGGACTGTAAAAATGAGACATCCATTGATGGTTTTATTATAAAAAATAAAATTGAAAGGTATAAATATTTTGTTTTCGAAATACAATTTCCGCTCCGAAGACTCTAATCTACTTATCTATAGACGTTTGTGGACAGAAATATCCGATCAGAATCGTTTGTTTTATATACTAAAGAAAACAGCTCCCTATATCAATTTCTAGAATTCATACTCCTGACGATGTAAATCTTGTGATTTATGAAACCAGTTAAGTAATATAGGTATGTCATATTTCTGTTGCGGAATTTGATTGTATGGTTGCCAGGAAATAAAAATACTGTAAAAACACAATGTGCTGAAGTCATTAATTCTGTATAATTGTTTGTGGGTTATTAAATTGTTGTTTAGAGAGAATAGGACTTTAGATTAGATTTTATGAGGTGGCTAATGGGCCTATTCTACTGCGACCTTTTCAGATCTATTGTGGTCCTCTTTTTAAGTAGCCAATCAGCATCAAGACTGAATCTTTCATGTGGCTTCTCATCGTACATTCGCCAGGCAGTCGCACTGGAATAGGATGTGCTCTGCAGTTTCCTGTTTTAGGGTTAACACACCTGCTACGGCATTAACAGTTTTCTTATCTTTGCCAATTAGGTCTGACGTAGCACTTGGTGATTGAATTGTCGATTTAGCGAAGCCGCAAAAGGGTTCCGATCCAATGAATGGCATTGGTTAACTTTGTCTGGCCGCTCTGCTTTGCAATAACCTCATCTAGGTGACAGAATCTGCACATGGCTTCGTCTGTAAACGCCATTAGCTTTGCGTGCCGGGTCATCTTAAGGCGCGTCCACAGTGTGCCGCTGTTTGCCAATTGGTAAAGCCGCGACCGTCGGCACGTGTCAAGAAGCCAGCTGTGTGCCAATGAAAATCGCTGAAGTGTCGGTCTCTTTCAAATGTAGCCAATGAGAACGGAGAGGGGACGAGCCATCCATTGGCGTTTCACAGGTTCAGTTGCCATGCATATGTAGACGTTTCTACAGTTGCTGGCTGTGCCAATTTGGCATTGATAACGGCAAATCGGGGTATAGTGTGGACGCGCCTTTTCACACTGCCCTGTTACCATAGTTACTACGGCTTTGACAGTTTTTCTATCTTTGCTTATTAGGTCTGGGGTAAATATTGAAGAATTTCATTTATAAACTGTTTCGCCAGTCTCCATTGAAAATTTTAGAGAGATGAAAGAAGAGATGTGGACACTGTATATGATCAAAGAGCGTAAAGTACTTAACACAAATCATTAGAGGAGAGAGATGTAGCATGTTGCAAGGTCGAATTTGAAGCAGAGATGAACTCAACGAAGAGTAAAAATCGTACACAACTAACAATCAGAAATGGATTCACGTGAAATACGAGATCATCTGTTCTAAATAAGGAATGTTTGCGCCTGCCTAGAGCTATATTTCCGATACGCTGCATCGATACTTCAAGTATTTTAGTCGTAAGACGATCATTAGGTAAAAGCATCCCTTATTAATATTGATCGACGACCATCTGATGTCAAATCTGCATATCGTTAATTAGGATTAGAATGATTAGTTAAAACACTTTTCTATAGCGTATTTGGAGGAAACAATTTTTATGTTCGTCTATTGATCGCCATGAATTATTATTCAAGCTTGGTTCTAAATAAGGAAATGTTGCTGTAACAGGAATACCAAACCGAACGGGTTTATGAATAATTAAATACAAATATACGTTATGCACAAGCGCCGGAAACATATTTCCTAAAACGTATAAAAATGAATGGGAAGATTATATTGGAAGTTGTAGCTTGTGATTGGAATATTTGTAGAAAGTTATTCAAAATGTCCTGTCTTTGATTCCAAAGGGCTAGCGATAATATTTTTTTACCAATTGTACGTCTAACTGATACTTACGTTCCTGTTTACTTCTAATTTTTAAGTTTAATGCTGCTACAAACATTTATTTACGTCTTTTAAATGCCGCACATCATGAATACTGATGCACTTAGTAATGTAAATTTTTGTGACACAACGCACTAAGCTTCGTAATAGATTTTCTGGTAATTGTATTTTGAAATACATGAGAAAAGCGCCAACATGCTACTAAATATTGCTGTCAATTATGTTTCTTGGCCTTGTTTACTCTATTAAATATTACAGAGCACAAACAATTACAAAGTACGTGGAATGCATTTTGTAGGCTATTTTTTGTTTCAATTAAGCTCCCAACTAGCAATTTAATTTTATATAAGGGTTAAATAAGGGATAAAACAACTCTCAGGAACGTTTACAATGTGTTTATACGACAGCTGTAACTGCCAAATTGGCACCATTTTATAAAAACTTCAATCTCCGTTAATATTTTATAAAAGCTGGAAGCCAATTTAATAATTTTGCTTCCTCATTATTCAAGAGACGTTGTTTTCAGTACTGAAATCTACATTTGTTCTGTGAACAGAAATTTGGAATATTAACATTTTCTAATTTAACATCTATCTATGCATCTGGAAAATCTTGTCAGTTACATCAACCACTAATACAGACTGACGCTCCTTGCTTTTCTATGTATTTGCTCATGCGTTGTTTAAGTGCAAAAGTAAAGGGTGTCGATTTATACCCGTTGCATTTTTGGAAGATTAACTCAAAAGAACCACAACACTGGCATTAGTGATAAAAGTTACAACAAATGAGAATTCAGGCTCATATTATTTCTCCATTATATCACTTTAATCATTTCCAAAGTAATATCAAGCAGATTTTCTTTTGCAGGTTCGCAGCTAAGTGCAAAAGATCTGTACAGGGATCATTCTCTTGTTGTCTAATTGTGGTCCATGACTAATTTACGTATAGATTTTCTCTTTGCAAATAGCTTTTTGGTAGCGATTCAGCTGCAAGATTGAAGAGCTGTAGCCATAAGATTAATAAGACAATCGGATAATTTGTCAACAATGAAAATGAACACAAAATTATCAGTAGTATCACATATTAATCATTATTGTCAATACAGTATACTTGGTCTTCTAATATTAGTTCTAAACTATCTATTTTAACGACCCTGCGTACTGTTTACTTTGTTAGCCATATAAATTCAACCAACTTAGTGGCAAGCAGTTACCACACTGCATTAATTAACTAAAACCTCCAAGGTGGTAGTTGAAATGTATTAGCAATTGTGTAGGAAACTTGCGTTAGTTTGAAAGAACATATTTTACCTTCGGAATTTCTCATTTTCACTAGGTATTTGAAAGTCAAAGATGTGCTGTTGTAAGGTAAATGGTGGCCGGAAATTTTAGAAACTCTACGTGCTGCTTTTATGTTAACTTTCTGCTTGGAAAACAATAAAAACGATCTTTAAACTGTGTCTAAGGTAGCTTTTCATGTAAATTAAGTAGTTAATTATGCGATATGCCAATTAAAATTGTGTTTTACAGAATGTCTTACAATGGAAGCATTGCACAATTGTGTTACTACGGAAATAAGTAATGCAGGTTTGCGCTTGTTACCACGAATAAAACATGAAGCGTGTTATTAATAATACAGACAATGAATAAGAAAGAGAACATAAATGCGATGTCTGTGAAAAGAGGAAGCATAAAGAGATTACAGAGTCAAGAAGGGACGGAAGATAACAGGAATGGTTGAAAAGTGGCCAGAAAAGATCGAATGACAAAAAAATCATAGATCTAACTTTTATTTTTTCAACAATCACTTTTTTTGTTGAATTATGCATAAACTTGTTTCATCACTTAACTCTGACTCTACTGATTGGAATTTTAGTAAAAAACTTGTGTCATTTTTAATAGACAAAGCTCAAAAATAGTATTAATACAAAATAAGTAACAATAACGTGAGTAAATCTTTGAAACGAAGTATCGATTAACTTCATTCACCGTTTAACCGTGAAATACTATCAAAAACCTCCCTACATATCTTGTTATAAGTGTTACATGCAGAATTGAAACGTGGCCGTAGTTGTTGTTATAATACCATTAAACATTAATACTGTTTGAGAACTGAGCCAGATTTTCATGTTACAACGTGAAATTGGAGCCTTCGACATTAATAATAATAATTAATAACTTTATTGGTTACCTATAGCAAATAATGTTTACAGCAACAGCAAGGTTGGTGTGTGATAGTTCACAAAAAAATTTAAGTTGGTAACAAAAAAGAAAATAAATAACATAAAATATAGTATATTATACACAACGGTGGTGAAGACTATTATTATTGACCGAGCACTAAGATTATTTCGTGAGTGGCTTTGTCCCGAGAGGAATAAGGTGCGAGGTTTATAAATGTCTTCAACAACATGGTGTATGTACAATTTTTCCACCACTAGCCAAAATTAAGACAAAAATTAAAAATAATTCACAAACGCACCATGAGAAGCGTTTACTCCGTCGTCTGACTGATAAGGACACTGTCAGTTTTCGATATATTATGAACGTACACGTTATGCCATCAGTCATTTTTGGTTGAGCGCGAATTTCAAACTAATGGCATTTTTAGTCAAATAATTTCATCTTGATAGCTAGTTTCAAGAAGCAAATATGCTAAAGACAATCTCCTGGGTATGTAAAATTATGTTGCACGAGTTTTTGTTGGACTACTATTCCTGAATTCTCAAGATTAGTGTAATACTGCGACACGAGACGAGATAAGGCCTTCTCTCGTCTCGTCAGACGAGACAAAATGTGTCTCTCGTCTCGTCTCGCTTCTCTCGTGATTTAAACCAAGTATAGTAAAAACTAAGCTAAATTTTAACGCGTTGAGTTTAGGTTCTACCTAAATGCGTTAAAACTTTGCTTGGTATTTACTACAGGGTAGCCCATTAGTACGACAAAGGTTAATATCTCCTGCACCATAAAGATAGCAGCGAGAGACAAAATGCTGAAGCATTATCAGAAAACGAGTTGGGTTTATTGTGAAGCGTTAGTATTAGACCCCGTGGGGAAGAAAAATTAAAGAAGGATCTTTGAAGAAATTTGACGAAATCTTCTATTCATTTTACTATTCACTGCGACGGAAGCAGAAACAGAGAAGGATTCATCATCAACAAGTAGTGACGAATTTATGGCTGGCTTATATAAAAAACCGAGCATTAACATTAACAATAGAGAGGTAGCGAGAGCCGAATATCAAAAATATATAGACGGAGAAAGAGCTGGTCGAGATACCAATATTTTAAAATGGTGGGGTGACCATGAGGAAATATTTCCAAATCTTGCTAGAATGGCTAGGGATTATTAACCATACCTGCTACCAGTGTTCCTGCTGAAAGACTGTTTTAAAAAGCATGACTCATCATAAGAAGACATAGAAACCGTCTTAACGCAGAGTCAGCGAGAACATTGTTATGTTTACACTCTTGGTATTCGTGTAGCCTTAAGAAAAATATATTAAAAAAAATGATTATTTCAAATTTTCAAAGTTTTTAGTGTTCCTAATATATGTATAAGTATTAACTAAATGTAGGCAATAAGGTAATAAATGTTTTTTTTCAGCCCAAGTTACTTTTTATACATCATTATATCAACCTTTTTTGTATCTAGATGCCTATCTGTAATATATTTTTTAGTTCATTAGTAAATTTTATGTTAACTGTTGCAATATTTTTTCTGACTCTTTAGATTTAGATAAAAATTAATTATTAAAATTGGCGTTTTATTATTTTTGAAAAGATTGCATTTTTTTATTTCGCATTTATACAGTGTGGTCCTTTGAGTGTGCAACTACCAGGGACGTATATAAGGGGGGGGGTTTGGGGGTTCAAACCCCCCCCCAAGAAAATACAATAATTTTTTATTACCATACTGCCGCAATATTTGAATTACATTTAATACGAATTACGAAATACAAATAATAATATATTTTTCATCAATATTGGATCTGAAGCTTTGAGAAACTGAATTTCTAAGTACTTATAGTAGTTGCGCCTGCCAAGTGTGAAAAAAGTTAAGTTCAGTTGATATAAGTGTTCTAAGAGTAACTGGAATGTCACCCCAAAACAACTGGAACACATATAAACCGCAGTAATGTACCAGGGGACACAGCTAAAGTTTACTATCGGCGGCACATATTTTAATCATTTATGGAACATGTAGTCAACGAAATTGAAGCTCGTTTTAAGCCACACGAAGAAACAATTTCAGGAATTCAGTTGATTTTACCTGACCGGAAGAACTTAGAAGACTGGCGACTCGGAACAGTGTAACACTGGAGTGGGTACCAGGTCACAAAGGAATCGCTGGCAATGAAAAAGCTGACGAGCTTGCAAGAGCAGGATCGTCAACACCGATGAACGAACCCGAACCATCTGTGGGCATCCTCAGATGCTCCACTAGGTCATGGTTAAAAGGGTGGGTAAAAGAACAACACAAAAAAATGGAAGAATACGCCCAGGCAAACACATGGGAAGAAATTTATGAAAGAACCATCAGAAAAAGTAGCAAAAGAACTGCTCTTTGAGCAGGAACAAACTACGCACTATAACGGGGCTCCTTACGGAACACTTTTCCACAAAGGAGCACCTGAACAAAATAGGACTGTATAACGGAGACTTCACATACAGGAGATGCAAAAAGGACACCGAAACAGCTCTGCACATATTATGCAACTGTGAGACGCTGGACCACAGGAGGCAAAAACTATATGGAAGACCCCAAATGACTCCAGAAGACTACTACCCACCAGTAAAGAACCTGTATGAGCTAATACAGGGAACGGATTGGCTGAATAGGCTGTAGTCAGAACATCAGGAGAATCCACAATACGCCCAAGAGGCTGAGGTGGTGCCGGCGAAGAGACGGCTCCTTTAAAAATATATATATATATACATGGCTATAACCCTTTCAGCAGAAGGGAGCGAAACGGAAAACGATGTTTAAAAATACTTTTAGATGGAGCCAAGTCAAACAAAGAATTAAAAAAAAACTTAAAATTATTTCTTTTACTTGAAAATGCGTGGCACTCGATTTTTTTTTGCCTTTGGCGGCGCCTTCAATAAAGCTTTCTCATTCTGAACCTATCAGATGAAAAAAACCAAACCCCCCCCCATGAAAAAGCTATAGCTACGTGACTGGCAACTACAATGATGTACGTTTCAACACAAATTATAGATAATCAGGAAATATTTAGAAATATTTTTAGTATCTATGCCTATGGTTGATTATATTTTTTCTGTTTTCTACCTCAATTTCATTCTATCTCAAGCAAAAATTGAGATAACATTTAAAAAAGCCATAAGCCTACTAAGAATATTTTAAAAAATTTCCAGATAATATATAATTTGTGTCGAAACGTACATCATTGTAATTGAGGTAATAGGTAATATTATGTAGATACTCAAAAATTAATATAAAAAAATCTTGGTCCGTATTTAAAAACATGAAGTTGACCATGTGATATCTCAGAGACTTATAAGTGATATGAAAAAAGGTAACGGTAGTTTAAAAAATTAAAATAATTCAAAGATTTTATTTCAAGAACGTTTTCCTAAAATTAAAACCTTTCGAGTTGAGAGGAATTAATTTTAGAGGTTTTTAAGAAATCACCATCTCAGGAAGTGAAAACAATTTTACAACGCGGTTAGTATACACAAACATTTTTATTGTGATAATTCCAAAAATGTATGCCTGTTAGGAGTTATTTGACTACACATAATTTTATCCAGCGATAAAACGTCATAATAATAATAATAGGTTTGCAGTCGAATAATTCGAAAACCGTTGATCCAAATATAAACATTATATATATTTTTGCAAAGAGGAATAAGAGAAGATTTCAAAAATCTTAAGAAATATAACATTTTTTTCTCGAGAGAGACGAGAATTTCTCGACGAGAGAGGGTTATTCTCTCGTCTCGTCTCGTCAGACGAGAGAAAATGGGTCTCTCGTCTCGTCGAGAGAGGGCGAGACGAGACGAGAGGCGAGAATCTCTCGTCTCTGCGGCAACACTACTCAAAATATTTGAATTTGTCCATTATTGACCTAGTTTAATAATAGAAAAAAATATTAACCACTAATAGAGAAATTCAACTTCTCAGTTGGCTAGAAGAAGCAATAATTGTCAACTTCACAGCTATTAGTCGAAAAAATACATTATTCGTTTAGTATGAATCACCTCAAATTGAGTAGGTATATTGCAAAGGTAGCATATTGTTTTCCCTCTGATATAAAACATTTTGTAGAGCATCTACTAATGTTTCCAAATTTTGCAGACGGGATGTATTTGGTTTCATGACTGTATAATATCAGACACGCAAACAAAATACGAAAAATAGTTTCCTTCTCGTCCATTTTACAAACCAGGACATGTTAGAGCAGGATCTTTACTGCATAATAATATTATGCCGTTTAATGGTAACTTCATTTTAAATTGGTTAACGGTACGGTGTTAAGCCAAAGTACGAGTGATGTGAATTGGAGACTTCAACAATAGATAATTGCTTGGTTCACGTGTTATGGTGGAAGCATTATATAGAGCCATGAAAGAGTACAACAAATTGTTTCATTTGATATGCTTAATTATACTTTCCGGTAGAGGAATTCTTAATACGTAGTCTGGGATAGCGAAATTTGTCCATTTGAGGAATCTTTAGTAACTAACCGAATAATAGAGTCAACAAGTAGGTGGATTCGATTTATGTTGGATCCCGCAAAAAAGGTACGAGCCGATTGGTAGAAGAATTAGTTGGAGCAGAGACAGGACGTAGTCAAACACTCATTTGCAGAGATCACACGGTTGCAAAAATGGAAACCGCGGCACTCAAATATTTCACGATATCTTTTGGACGTCAATTTTGTTGGTAATACCACAACAAAATTGGGAAACCACTTCTTAATAATAGAAGTAGATAGTTTAGAGTATCCATCAAAAGCCTTCCGTTGTACAAAAAGTAATGTTTTTCCACATTTTCGGTTGTCTACTTTTTATGGCTATTAAATTCAAACTAAATTATGCAGCTTGCTTGAAATTTAACAGTAGTCTGTTAATGGATGGAAAAGACACAAGTCAATCCTTTAAAGCCAAATAAAATCAATCTTCAAACTTAACTCTCTTTTGAATACCTGAAGACCAAAACCTTTTTATTTCCTTTCCCTGAGACGCCATATTGAATTTTATTTGACAGGTCGGCTTAATAAATACAAATAATTACAGATTAATCCAATTACACAATCAAAATTATTTCACCCACTGCAGCAGGTAATCTATTTACTTAATAATAACCAGACCACAGAGCAAGCTCATATCTATAAATAAATAAAGTCTTTGCAAATCATGTTAACCATTAATTTTAGGACATACTTACTGTAACTATAAATTTGTGTATTAAAACCGTTAAACTCCAACGAATTTAATGGGATAATATGAAAGCTTCACAGTCATTGCTTGCTACAACTAGAGAGGTAAAATCAAAATTTAAATTATGAACCTCGTAACAAACGAACTGAAAATTGCTATTAATTATAATGAATAAAATACACAAATTTCGAAAAGGTATACACATTCTAACATTAACACTATGGAGATTATTTTAAATTTGGTGACAGCGGCAGCGTGATTTCTCAATTTTTTAACTACTTCAACATTTTTCGGTTCAAGAA
Organism: Galerucella tenella; assembly: GCA_910591685.1. Taxonomy (NCBI): domain Eukaryota; kingdom Metazoa; phylum Arthropoda; class Insecta; order Coleoptera; family Chrysomelidae; genus Galerucella; species Galerucella tenella. The sequence continues at coordinate 17,606 of CAJUYH010005182.1, forward strand.
GTTTTAAAAAATAGGAAGCACATACATTTGTGGGTATAATTTTACAGCGAAAGTTGAATACGAAAAATTGTGTTTCAATCAATCAAATAATCAAATGACAACTCTGACACTTTTAAGTGTTCAAGATGTTCAAGATGACGAACTGTATCTCATTCTGAGAAACCTGATGTTGAGACCACGTATAAAGTTATTTCGCAATAATGCACATACTTGCACATTGTTGCTTTTTCGTGATTTTTTGGATAAAAATAACACCGCTACAGTAATCATGCCTCAGTCACCGTATTCACCGTACTTGCTCCCCTGAGACTTTATCCTGTTCTGAAACTAATACACATGAAAGGACGAAGGTTTACCACAATTGTGTAAATAAAGATCGCATCACTGGAAGACAAAAGACGTGTATCAAAAAGGCTGCGAAGATTTAAAAAAGTGCTGGCACAAATGTATTATATCTGAGGGGGATAACTAAGATTGGCACAAAATAGATATTCATGAATAAATGAATATATTTCAAGAAAACTAGAAAGTCGCATTTTATCGGACCATCATTTTATATTTAGAAAGATGTGTTAAAATATGAATAAACCAATGAGTTGAATACAAATTCAATTTTCTATGAACGAATGTATCTATATTATTTCATTATAAAAATTATTGTTACAATAGGGAAAACGTGTGTAGATTTCTTAAGAATATAGATCTTTTCTGTGGGGTATCTTTTGTTATATTTAACATTACGGACAACAAACGGTGTAATTTCTGAAGCATCCACTCATTCAATTAATTCTTTAAGGGGAATTCCACAGAATTGAAATTGGAGAGCGGATCACGGAATTACTTGTTCGTATCGAATTTCCACGTGTTGTCAATATTAAACAACTCGATTAAATCGCGGGTCTGGTAAACCATTTCAGATTTATGTGCCGCTCACATGTTGACATTCTCCACGCGAACTTCTTTTCACTAAAACTGCACTCCAGAGGATCCTTATCAGCTTTTATATTGACTGACTACTTCTGTTCTTTCTATGTTCCTTTCATGAACATTTAAATAGTTTTCATTGAAGATTTCCATTTTCTTTTGATATTTGCTACGTAATCTAACGCTATTTCATTTATTTCTTCTAAAGGTGCTTCTAAACGGGCAATATTTTTAGTGCAATATGTAGCTGCAAGACAGTGGTTGGCAACATTGACAGCAATAACAGCCAGATTGGGTAATATATTGTCAATATTTTCAGTGTGTCCGGCCTTATAGCTACACATGTTTTGTGTTGCCTATGCATTTAATTGGTTGCAGCAAGAGTTGCCGGACGATCGCTTGGCCAGCGAAAATACTTTGCTTTGGTGTTCGTTTGTTGTTGTTGTTATGAAAATTTTGTAGGTTATAGTATATCAAATGACTGATACTTGGTCGAATGAAAAGATTATTGAGTTTATCAATGAAATACATTTACATCCTGAGTTATAGAATGTGAAAACCGGAATATATAAAGACAGAAATGCTAAAAGAGATAGATGGGCAGTCATCGCCGGAGAATTTGGTATATCAAGTGAAAAGAAGGCCTACAAAAAATTCAGAAGCTTGAGAACTTATGCAAAGAATGAGGTGGAAAAGAAGAAAACCGGTAATTCTGGCGGTAAACTAGTGAAATGGTAGTTTTAACTTGTTAACAAGACTTATTTCTAGACTAAGCTATCTGTATCTGTAGAGTGGGGAGGGTGAGTATAGGTTCACAGCGCTTAGGCCATATGTGACCCATTGTACATCCTCCCGAGGAGTTGTCCTCCTAGGTGATTGTCCATCCTGTCCTTCTCAGGAAGGTGGACAGGTCACTGGGAGACATCTCCTTTATATCGGCAGGTGTAGACCAAGACTCACCGAACACACACTCTCAAATTGACGATAACACCGGACACTCGCATAAGACATGCCTGACAGCTTCATATTCCTGTTCACACATCCTGCATAGAGGTGTGTCCACTAGCCCCATAGTATGGAGGTGTTTCCTTAGTTGACAGTGACCAGTCAGAAATCCTACTGTTAAACGTAGGTTTTTCCTGGTCATCGCCAAATATTTCTTCGGCGCCAGCTTTCCAGGGTCGCCCAGGGTGATCCTGGCAAGACTGCATCTTTTGATTCCATCCCATCTCTTAAGGGATTGAGCATGGGTGTCACGCTTGGCTAGTTCCGCAATTGTCGAAGTCGTTAGGCCGTAGGTGTCACTGGGTCCTAGAATTTTTAGTCCAAGGGCTTCCCTGGCTAAAGAATCAGCAGTGCGATTTCCTTTACTCCTGTCGTGCCCTTTAACCCACCTCAGGATAATATTGTTATCTGCCGAGGCGTCAGCTAAATCTTGGTGGCACTCTAGTACTAGCCTCGATATAACACGTTGTCTGTTCAAAGCTAATAGGGCTTGTCTACTATCAGTGCAGATTGTTATGTTTTTGCCAGAAATTCCTCTTCTGGTTAGTTCTTTTGTGGCAATTGAGATACCAGCCAGTTCTGTTTGAACCACGCTGGTATTGATTCCCATTCCCCACTTAATCTTTAGGCCTAGTGTTCTTGAGTAAACTCCACATCCTGTGCCTTCTTTCATTTTTGAACCATCTGTATAAATGCGTATTGCATTTGCAGCATCTGGCTCTGTGTTCTGTTTTATTTGAATTTTGTGGGGTTTGTTAAACAAAAACCTGGGTTCAATTGCATCGTTGGCTGCCTGCAGCAGAGGTAGCGCAATGAGCGCTTCCTGCCATAGGCTCAACCTCAATTGGCCCACTCCTACTTCGGGGTTTACACCAGCCGTGCGCAATCGTACCATGGCCATTAACGCAACCTCCTTGACGTGCAGGTCCAGAGGGGTCAGACCGCAGTAATTAGTTCCATTGCTGCGGTTGGTGTTGTTCTCATGGGTCCTGTGATGTTCAGACAAGCCATTCGCTGTATTTGATATAATTTTTGGATAGCCGTTGCTTGTAGAACTTCCCCATGCAATTGCTCCATACGTTAATATGGGTCTTATTATTGCAGTGTAGATCCAGGTGACCACACGGGGTGACAGACCCCATGTGCGTCCCACTGTCCTCCGACACTGCTCATAAGCCACATATGCTCTTTTTGCTCTGCTGTGTAGATGAGAGTTCCATGTTAGTTTCCTGTCGAGGGTAATACCAAGGTATTTCACCTCTTCCGAAAAGACTAAGCTAATCTAAAGTTCAACGCCTAAGGTCGAATCTACAATCTACTCTTCTTTTTCTTTAACTTTGTGTTTAAAACAATATAAGTCGCTGCGACGCGAATGATTTCGTCAGCCATTCTTGCACGCTGTGTAGCCCGTCTACGAAACAAATTATTTCCATTAATGGGCCATAGTGTTGCAAACAATATTGCCGATATATATACAGGGTGGGGCAATCTTCTGACATCGGAGGATTACATCGTTGTGGTGATAGATAGAACTTTATAGTTTTGTGTGAGCTAATACAGTTACTGAGGGCACATTTTGAAAATACTTTCGTGTTCCAAAACCACGTAGCAGCACAAACTTACATTTTTTTTGGAACGTACTATATTTTGTTCAAGAATCGAAAAGATCTCACCGAGAGCGTTACAAAAATATAGCACTCTAATATATTATAAGGATGTTTTACAAACATACGGCCAATTATCAGCAAAAAAGACCTCCTCTTTAACACTCTGCAAAACAGTAAATTAAAATAAATTAACAGGTCTTTGTATTCAAATGTCATACACACATCATTGGCTGTGCTCAGTATTAATTAATTTTTCCTTTGGGGCTTCTTTAATACAGGGTGAAACAAAACACAAATCAAGCAATATCTCAAAATTTTTAAATGAATCACCCTATAAGTCTTTTTACAATTTGTTAGTACAATTAATAATACTTCAAACGATGTAGTACATTTAGGGCATGAGTTAATGGAAAATCGTAAATATTTCATGATAATGGTCAAAAACAAGTACATATTTTAGGTACACAAATAAAATATCTAATCAATGAAATAAAATGTTTACTAATACCGTAGGTACCTGGAATTACCAACAATTTCATATTTATTCATGTTTCACTTTCAAGAATTGTTATTATAGGCTTGTTTGAGAATGGGCGAAACATAATCAAGCCATATTATTGATTATATCAAGTGGGCTACTATCAAAATAGTATCTACTAATAAATGTCGAAGAAATATTGCTGTATTCTTCGTTTGTGTTTAGGAAGTTGATTCAAACACAATAGTTAACTTGTGGCTCCAACAAGATGGAGCATCTGTATATCAGAAATTTTACCGACAGGTGTATAGGACGTGGTGGACCAATTTCGTGGCCTCCTCGATCTCCAGATCTCACACCAATGGATTTCTTTTTATGGGGATACATCAAGCAAGTTGTGTATCAAACGGAACCTACTACCAGAGAAGACGTGAAAGAAAGGATTCGTAACGCATTTTCCACAATAACTCCAGCTATGTTGGAAAGAGTAAGATCCTCGTTTTTGAAAAGACTTGTATGGAAGTAAATGGTCGCCATTCTGAACACTTGTAAATGTTCATTTATGTAAAGGTGAGTGTTCTTATAATGTTGGTTTTCATAATTGTTAGTTTTTCAGAAATAGAAAAATTTTGAAAATAAAATACAAGCTTGCATTTTACATAACTAACATATACTGTTTGTGCTGACTTAAGTAATTGTTTCGTAAAGACTACAAACTGCTTTTATATTCATTAGTACTATAATGACATTAGCCTACTTACAGTAAACAAAAATATTTCTTCCAACATAATTCTTCTTTCCTTCCTCTAAGGTAAGAGTAAAAGTCAAAGATATTTTAGATGCATCCAAAATTACGATTAGAATTTATGCCTTAGAAATGTTAAAATTCACAAGATGTTGCATGTAAAAATTTAATACCATTTAATTTGTGTAGGTATGATGTAAAATACTTGTTTTTGACCATTATCATAAAATATCTACGATTTTCCATTAACTAATGCCCTAAGTGTACTACATCGTTTGAAAGTTTATTAATTGTACTAACAAATTGTAAAAAGACTTATAGGGTGATTCATTGGAAAAATTTGAGATATTGCTTGATTTGCGTTTTGTTTCACCCTGTATTAAAGAGGCCACAGATAAAAAAATAATCAATACTGAGTACAGCCAACGATGTGTGTATGACATTTGAATACAAAGATCTGTTGATTTATTTTAATTTACTGTTTTGTAGAGTGTTAAAGAGGAGGTCTTTTTTGCTAATAATTGGCCATATCTTTGTAGAACACCCTTATAATATATTAGAGTGCTATATTTTTGTAACGCTCTCGGTGAGATCTTTTCGATTTTTGAACAAAATATAGTACGTTCCATTTAAAAAAGTGTAAGTTTGTGCTGCTACGTGGTTTTGGAACACCCTGTAGAATCGAAAGTATTTTCAAAATGTGCCCTCATTAACTGTATTAGCTCACACAAAACTATAAGTTCTATCTATCACCACAACGATGTAATCCTCCGATGTCAGAAGATTGCCCCACCCTGTATACTTATATGGCAGAGCCATATGCTACAATTGAAATGTTGTCATGCTGGCTGGCCTATAGTTGCCAATATTGCAGAGACATATTGCACTAAAAATATTGCCCGTTTAGAAGGTGCTGAAAATAATGGTTTCCCATTTCGGTTAATCTAAATTTATTATTGATGCAACATCACATACTGTATTTATTGTTTCGGAACAACGTCCACTATAATATTGGTATATTATTTATATACTATAAGTAAGCAATTGACATATTTACAAAAAATTTGGTCACAAAAACAGTATACCAGATTCACTGAATGGTTGTGAGGGTTGGGGTTTCTAATTCTACCCTTAAAAGTTGATTACTGTCTGAGTTCACTCCGTAACTTGAACTGAGCATTTTTTTAACCTGTGCCTATAAAATCTTCCTTGGATCGTTATTGTGGCAAGAACAATTGTCGTCTGTCGAATGAAATTCACCCTTGTTTGGAGGGTGTAGATTTCAGAGAGAGAATCTGCTTTCCTTCTAATCACTCTCATACAAATAAATGTTACCGAAGTCTATTTAGCTTCGTTTTCAACCCCTGTGTACGAAATCGATCGAATAAACAGTCACTTGGAAAATAGGAGGAGTGGTGCAAAATTAATACTATAATTATTGGGATTTTCAAGTGTTTGTCTTGAATCCTTTTTTTCCTTTTTGGGAGCCGTTCGTATGCTGGGGCATTGCAGCCTGTTTGATTATTGTACCCTACTCTCACATTCAGTCTACCCACCCAGTTATCTACTTACTTAGATGATATAGGTCTACTGGATGGCTCCCTAGATAACCTGTAATAATTCTCAATTGATTCCTACTGATATTCAGTAGTTCTTAGGCCCGTTCAACACACACACATGTGTTATCTATAAAGGTCTTACTGTGTGGCTACTTCGGAGCAGGTGAAAGTTCTAGTTTTACTTTGAAGGAACACTAAGCCAGAGCCATGATGTGGTTCTACGTCAAACCTTATTACACCCCC
>CAJUYH010005183.1:0-24164 GCA_910591685.1 Galerucella tenella
GAATCTTCTTTAGTCCCATTTTTTCGAGGAACTTTTTGTAAGAGCGGAGGCCATGATTAGTCCAAGCAACGAATGAAAAATAGCGGAAATAATTCATGTAGAAGCCAATTTTGGCACACTTGTAGGGGAAGGTGTTCTAAGCAACATACTAAAAGTACTGAGGGGTGGGGGTGAAGATGAGAGTGCGCGGGGTCTTAAAGGTTCCCTTCTTTCAGTTTTTGGTAAATAACTCGAAAAATACCGCCTCTAGCGAAAAAGAGTTTATATACTAAATTAATCTACATAAAATTCTCTATAAAAAAGTTCCCTACACCATTTTGCTAAGTTCAATGCTTAAGAAGATATGGAGGCGGAAGATGGAAAATTGAGAAAAAAACGTTTTTATTGTTAAAAATGAAATGTTTGTAGCTAAAAATAATATGTTTATCGTTGAAAATGAAGTAATCAGTGAATTAATGATGTATCTTGAACATTAAATTTCGTCGAAATCTAAACTTTTATCGATGTTGTCTTCGACGGGGGCTCCGTTCGTACATGAGCTGAGGCATCCGCAGGCACCGGTGCAGGCAATCCCTGCTTTGCGGCAACCGCAGCGCAACCCACACCCAGTCGTGCATCGGCAAAAGATCATTTTCAAAATGGAGTCGTTCGTGTTAACTTCTCCCTTGACCATAACCCCATTGGATGGGCGGTAGGGGGTTGCCTAGCCACTGTTGTATCTGTAAGGAAGTAATGAGACCAATGTAAGAATTTATCACAAATTAATATTTGTAATTCAAAGAAAGCAGTGGGTATTTAAAGCTACATGTAAATGGATTTACCTGTAGATATACTCTGAGCGAGTGTTGCTTTGAAGCTTCTTTGGTAGGAGGAAGAGTTGCCATGTCTAATTTGGGCTCCATTGACTCTTTCAAAAATGCCGAATAGCTATGTTCGTTCAGATTGTCTTGATGAGCAGGCGCTTTGTATATAGCAAAAAAAAGCTTCTCGCCTGCCTGTTCAATATCCTCAGGTAATGCTGAGGGATCCTTGAATATTGATGAAATGTCTTGAGTAAGGCCAGGACTTTTTGTGAAGAGCTTAGCGATTCCCACTTCACTCTTTCCATGTATCGCCGAGGTGGTGTCACATCCGAAGAAGCTATGGAGAAGTAGAATCGTTTTGGCGATTGGAAGTTGTTGAAGTTGCCGCACTGAAAACAATTTGGGCTCCACATTTCCACGGCCTGGCTTCATGAAGTACATATTGATTGATTGTGGTGCCAATCCAATGAGGAGAACTATCAAGTCCACATCCTCCCCAACTATTACAGCCTTATTTTGTTCCTTTCATTAGCAAGAAATTCTCGTGTTGAACTGTGATGGCCGTGCTTTCATGAAAGTTGATGTCAACAGAAGTTTTTGTGATCCCTCTTCCCTTCTGCTCCGCTCGTTTTGTGCTGTCGACATCACTATAACCATCAAAAACCACCATACAATTTTCACCGTAGTGTTTCTCCAACAACTCACCTCTACCTTCCAAGGCTCCAACGACGCACACAACAATAGGCACACCAACACCCCTCTCATTGACCCCATTCCAAAATATACTTCGAAATAATTTTATATTAACACACAAGCATTGATTTATCCATGTACAATATTTTGCAACTAACAAACAAAATTTGAATTTTTGTATTATTATCGTATTGTTATTGTTGGAGAATTAATTATTTAATTTTTAAATAATAAATTTAAATAATGAATATTCTTCGCCATGTTTCATTTTTGGAACAAAGGGCGGTAAGAGGTTGATTAATTAAACAAAACATTTCATTTTTAACAATAAAACCGTTTTTTTCTCAATTTCCCATCTTCCGCCTCCATATCTCCTTAAGCAATGATCCTAGAAAAAAAGTGTATGAAACCTTTCTTATAGAGAATTTTATGTAGATTAATTTATTATATAAACACTTTTACACTAGAGGCATTATTTTTCGAGTTATTAACAAAAAACTGATAAAAGGGACCTTTAGAGACCCCTCGCACCCTAAGCTTCACCCCCCACCCCTCAGTACTTTCAGTGTGTTGTTAAGGACACCTTTTCTTACAAGTGTGCCGAAAACTAGATGGCGAATATCAAGCTGAAATTGTAAGTCATATGGAGTCTGAACAATATTTGGGACACCTGATAAAACTTGAACAATACTGGATAAAACCATATTTGAATAATCTCTTTATTTTCATTTTCTGACGAAGAACTACTAGACCACATTTTGTTGCAATATATTCAAAACTTGTCAGCTATCTACCTTTTAAGTTAGGTAAAAGGACCTTAGTAGATAACAAGTTTCAGATGCAATTTTGTTGACTACACTGGTTAATAACAGGTAAATTCATAGTAAATAACAACTTGTAAAATTGTAAAAAATTCCCTGTCATTACAAGAGAACACTTGTCGTTTCATGAAAGGCAAGTAATTACATATTTTGCTAAACTTAATTAAAATCTGTTGTCACTTACAAACTTGTGTTTTTGTGAAATGGGCCCCAGGTTATAAATTAGCAGACCAGTTAGATGAGGAAGTCTCACCTCCATACACAAAGTTTACAGAAACAGGTAGACAAGGAGCTTTCAACCAGGGGCCTATTTCACAAAGGTACAAGTGTTGTTGAAAATAATTGTGAGTAACAACCACTTGTTTTCACAAGTTGTTACGCACAGGCATTTCATAAACAATCACAAAACTTTTTCGCAACAAGTTAAAATTGTCTGTAACACTTGTTATAGACAAGGAGAGAAAGAACTTGTAGGCAGCACTTGCTACATCTATGTTTACTTCAATGGGCGTCATAAGCCAATTCAATAAAGGGTAACCAAAATCTCCTAGTGAAACTGCATTTACGATTGGACGTCAACCTTCTTCCATTCTTTGAAAAAGAGTAAAGTTTCTTAAAACTCGAGCATTATGCTCGCTTCCTGACCAATTAGCACTAGCATAATATATTTCCAAATTTGGTCCGCAAACAATCATACAATTGATGGAGTGGTTCCATTACGATCAACAAATGCAGGCTCATTTTCGATTGGAGCATCTATTTTTACTAATGTCCCATCGACACATCCAATAACTTGGGGGAATCTTGCTATAGCAGAAAATCCTGCAGAAACGTTCAAAATATTGTTAGGCCAACTAACGCATTGGGGATATTTAATTTGGTTTACTGCATACACAAACTTTCTAACACATCGGCAGACACTTGCCTTACTAACCCCATGTGCATCTGATATGACATGGTATTGCTCTCCATCACCTAACCAGTGTAATGCTATACAAATCTGCATTTTTGTGGATATGGTGTGAGACCGATCAGTTGGATGAAGAAGCATATGTCCAATATCCATACGAAGCTGTTCTATTTGGACAGAAGTCATTCTGAAACGTTCATTAAACTCGAATAACTAGTGGAACAGAGGATTAATTCTAGCCTAAACACTCTCCTACTACGTATACATATAATCTCTTCATTTTCATTTTCTGACGAGGAGCTACTAGACCACATTTTGCTGCAACTATAATCTATGTATATTTAAAACTTGTCAGCTATCTACCTTTTAAGTTAGGTAGAAGAACTTTAGTAGATAACAAGTTTCAGATGCAATTTTGTTGACTACACTAGTTAATAACAGGTAAATTCATAGTAAATAACAAGTACTTCACTTGTAAAATTGTGAAAAATTGCCTGTTATTACAAAACGCGAGTAATTACATATTTTGCCAAACTTATTAAAATCTACTTGTCACTTACAAACTTGTGTTTTGTTGTGAAATATGCCCCAGGATATTGAAATTGAGTAAGAGAAATTTGAAGACAGTTACCGACCTTTGGTCACTGAAAACTCTGAAGAAAACATCTACACATAATGGGAAAAGTTAGTGAAGCTATATACAGAAAATGTAAACTGTGCCCACAGAGTCTCAGATAAAAGCACTTTGGAGTAGAAATAATACAACCATTAGAACTACTCAAAATCCTGTGAAACTTGTTGCCTCTAAAGAGAACACGGAGCTTCTGGAATGGAAGTAGGAAAAATTAGGAGTGGACGTAAAATGAATTGTTTTTAAGGGAATCATTGAAAATGTTGATTTTAAGAGAGATACAGGGTGTTGAACATTAAATTTTAATTCTCGTTTTTTACAAGAACCACAATAGCAACGCTTTTTGACTTATATGCACAAAAATTTCATGTTTTTTGAATATAAGAAATCATAATTTTGTGTCTATTTCGATATATTTCATAGAGGGCGACACATAGGCATATGCACCATAAATGTGCGCAAAACTTTTTTGTCTTTCACATAAGCGCTACTTTTATGAAAAATAATGAAGCCACATCATTACAACAAAAAAATGTATGTCAGTTAGTATCCCCAAATCTCAACGGTTTTAAAGATAATTACATTTTAGTGATTTAATACAAGATTATTATTATCTTATCATCTTAATATCAACATTTTATTGAGGCTAGTTGATTTAAACCGCAATATTTTTAAGTAAAGATTGTACTGTACTTTTATGTACAATTATTTGAAGATTACCCTGTATAATTCAAAGGATTGACAGGATCAAAGGCAGAACTCAAATAATTGTATTCTATTCAGCGGCCAGAAAACGATTGCTTCCTGTCCATCAACAGTCGCATTAGTCTAAAATGGTTAGGTCTGCCATTTTTAATATTGCCTACGAAACAATTTATATAATGAAATTTCTACTAAGAATGCGTGAAAGAAAATCGAGAACAAGTTGCTTGTTCCAGTTACTTACGTTAACAGAATTCGAGGACTAAATTGCTTTTATGGAAACTGGAGGCGTCAGTATCCTATTAAAAGGGGAATTTCATAAGGCCAACGCCTAATTATGTGAAGATGTTTTTCATGTCCCATAATTTTTTTCAAGCGACAACTAGTGAATTAACTGTATGCTCATCAATCACCCCCTACTTAAATATTTATCAGAAGAGACCGGCAAAAGAAACTGAATATATTTTTTCTCCTCCCTATAGTGTGAACAAACATTTTGACACTGTTTTGAAAAAGTTCAGTAACCATCACCTGAAAGGTATCTATAGATTGCCCTTGGACGGTTATAATTTATGTATATCTTATTTATTTATATGGATATTAATAATAAAATTATTACAATTATAAAATATAGTATTCACATAATTTGGATGAATATTATCTCATTGTTCTGACACCATAATTTTTGCATCTCTGACCAAGTTTTCTGTTACTCTTGAAGAAATTGTGTAATCAAGCTTATAAGAAATTTGAATATACCAAGTCGCCAATTGACTGGGAAGATTTTAAAATTGAAAGAAACAAATTTACAAAAACGATCCGGGAACAGAAAAAGAATCACTACCAGGAAAAAATTGACAATGCAAAAAGTGATACTAAGAAAATGTGGTTGACCATTAAAGACATTATAAGACAAAAAACCCAAAAACTTAATTTAGATAACATAGATTTCGAGGGATATACTGACACAATATAGGAAAATTTTAATAATTTTTATAATGATAGCATAAAAAATATAGAAAGTAGTATAGAACATGAAAAGTATCCAATAATTTGGCAACAACAATTAATACAAATGGATCGAATGACAAGCTTTCGGAAAATTACTTTAAACGAGCTAAGAAAGATTGTGTTCAACTTGAAGGATAAATGTACTAGTGATACCCGCTTTAATGTTAAGATACTTATAGCTTTATTTTGTGTTGTTGGGTACCCTCTATTAAACATAGTAAAGACTAGCGTGAGAGTGCCAATTCCAAAAGTGCCATGTCCATCTAAACCGGAAGAATGCAGGCCTATTAATCTTCTGTCTGTAGTAGATAAAATCATTGAAATAGTGCTAAAAGATCAGCTACAGCAGTTCTTTGAGAAAAATGGTCTACTCTACAAGGGACAGTCTGGATTTCCGAATCATCATTCTTGTGAAACTTCGATACAATTTGTGTGTTCGAGGTGGAGAGGGGAGATAAATGAAAATAAAGTAGTGCTAAGTGTGTTTGTAGATTTGAAGCGCGCGTTTGAAACTATAAATCGGAAGCAGCTAATTGAAAAATTAAGAATTTATGGCATAACATCATCGGCATTAACACCACTTGAAAACTAATTAACAAATCGTCATCACGTAACGAGGATTAATAACATTTGCTCTAGTAAAGTGTACCGAAAGGTAGTGTGATAGGGCCATTACTATTCATCATATATGTTAATGATCTATGTCATGTTTTTAAAAAGTGTTTTGTGAATTTATTTGCCGATGATACACTTATATCCGTTGCTAGCAGTGATTATGACCAAATTACAACTGTATTAAATAATGGGCTGCAGCTTTTGTACGATTGGTTATGTGCTTCTTAATTGAAACTAAATGCTGATAAAACCAAGTATATGGTTATTGGTTATAAAAACAATTGATCTATTGCTAACTCATAAGATCGTGTTAAATAATATTCAGATCGAAAGAGTAGAGACAATGAAATATTTAGGAGTCATTATTGACCCTCAGTTGACTTTTGACATGTATGCGGACTATTCATGTAAAAAGTTAGGCAAAAAAATTGGATTTTTTGGGAGAATTGCAAGAGAATTATGTGAATGGTCAAAAAGATTAGTATACAATTCTATAATTCTTCCTCATTTCAATTACTGCGCATCATTGTTACTTTCATGCTCCAAAGAACAACTAACTCCGTCTGCAGATATTGCAAAACAAGAGAGAATATTACTCAAATGTGGTAGGCGTGTTCCTATTGAAAATATGTATAGACAATTGAATTGGTTGTCAGTCCAACAAAATGTTGAAAAAGCTAACCTGGTGTTGATTTACAAGATAATAAATAAAAAATTACCACAGTACCTAACTGATCTACTAGTATCTAGGTTTGAACTCCATGGCCTATTATTACGTACAAACCAACATTATAATGAAGAATTTACAAGTTAATCATTTCTCATGAAATCACTGTTCTTTGATGGGCTTCGACTTCACAATTCGCTACCAACTGATATTAAAAACACTAAGAATGTGTACATATTCAATAAAAATAAGAGTTTATTCCTTAGAGATGGGACATTTTAGTTTTAAATTATTTTCTTTTGTATATTGTATGTAAATAGAATTAGTTGTTTGTAATTAGCTTGAAGCTAAATAAAGATTACTCACCCACTTACTTACTTCTGGCTTCGTATAAAACTTTTTTCTTGTTGACGCCCTTCGCTAAATAACTTTCTGCAATAGTTGCAGATCTCCATCCGAAAAAATATCGAATAAAATTGATAAAAATCCTAGAAGGAAGAGAAAAAATCCTTTATACTTCACAAGATGCAAGTATATTTACTCACATCTCTAACTATTGATATCTCCTCGTATTGTTGTTTGCGGAACAGAATCTTTGTAACTTATTTTAAAATATTCAGACAAAATTTGTATGTAAATAAAATTGAAAATCACGGTCAGAACAGTTTCCCTCGGCTGTCTTCAGCAATCCGAACCCTAATTTATTTTCCATATTGCGTGGGATAAATTCTTCACAAAATTCTCGGCAAAATTGGAATTTCATATCATGAATATAACATCGTGGATACACATCTCATGCATAGAAAAAAGGTCTGGCCATCCGTTGAAATTAAATTTATTTTTAGTACAATTCACGAATGAAATAAGGACTTCCAGTTCGTGACTAGTACCCGATTTTATCAAACTGATTTTAGATAGGAAATGCCTTTATTCGATACTTATTCATACCCAGGTATTTCTTTTTGACTTGATAATTCGAGGCCAAAACCCATAGCAGGTAGTCGTTAAGCCGATAACTTAGTGACCAGATCAAGGAAAAAATGTGTGACTGATAGTGTTTTTAAGGCCAGGAATAATCTCGATGTTGACATTATTTCTGCTTCTTCTACCAACATTTGCCTTATACCGCCTTATATATCAATAAGTTATAATTCAATATCGTCACCATAATTATTGTAAGACCTCGTAACTACATTACATGCTCTACAGCCATCCAGGATTATTTTGGAAATATGAGTATTTCTGAGTGGATTGATGGTGGTTTTATAAATGAAGAGACGATATTTATCTTAAATCCAAGTATTGTACTTTCTATTATTTGGTTTATTTTAATCTATATATTAATAGGCTATACAGTGCTATTCAAAAGTCCCCTCCCCCCCTCGTATCTTTTGAACGGCAACACTTACATTAATAAAATTTGATGGGTGAAAATAAAGAGTTGTAAACTTCTCTACGAATGGTAACAGGTGACGTAATAGTAATATATGACGTCACAGTGCCACTCTGGCCAATAATTTTAAATAGGACCTTATGGCAAGTGATATCTCGTTTGAAAGGCATTGACATTGGCTACATAGCCATATCAATTTTGTTTGGGTTTAAACTAATTTTAACGGATAAATTAAATAAATACCAAAATTATTGGAATTATTTTTTTAAATTTAATTAATCAAATATCAACAATGGATTCTTATAGCAAGTGTTCGGAATGTGCTCCGTCTACTTCCTGACAGTAATACATCCTATTAGTAAACTCTTGTCGTACTCGTTCGAATGTGTCAGCTGAAATTGCATTGCATTCTTCAATTATTTCTTTCGAAACGCCAATGCTATCTGGTGCCGTAGTATAAACCTTGGATTTCAAGTACCCCCATAGAAAAAATCTAATGGTGTCAGATCTGGTGACCGAGGTGGCCTCGCCGGCCGATCCATCTACCTCGATATTCTTCATCCAGGTAACGTCTTACTGCACCATAAAAATGTGCAGAAGCACCATCTTGTTGAAATTTTATTTGTTTATCTTCCAGAATTTTAAGAATTAACGGCTCAAATGCATTTTGTAACATCTCCAGATACACTTTACCGCTTAAATTTGAATTTAGGAAGACAGGACCAACTATGTGGTTTCCCAAAATACCTAACCAAACATTGACTTTTTCTGGAAATTGGGTATGTTGTTCACGAAAGGTGTGAGGATTTGAGTCACTCCAATACCTCACATTTTGTGTATTCACATTTCCATTGTGGCAAAAAGTACTTTCGTCACTAAAACAAATTGTTTTTGTGTAATGTGGGTTTTAACTAATTTTATTTACATTCATTTTACATTCACAGAATTCGAGTCTTCTGTCGGGGTCGTCATCTGAAAGGTGGTGCACCATTTTTAACTTGTATGGATGAGATTTATTTTAAGCCAACACTCTCTGTACTGTACTTTTACTTACTTCACAGATAGACGCAACTTTAGTTGAAGAGGAAGTAGGGTTTACTACCATTTCAGCAACTATATCAATTTTTTATCATCACTAAATGTTGGTCGACCAGATCGTATGGCATCTTGAACACTACCTGTTGCTTCAAACTTGTGAAGAAGCTCCCTCAAATAAGTTCTCGAGATAGGGCGATCTGGGTATCTGTCATTAAATAAACGTTCCGCTTCATGGAGATTCTTTCTAGATTCACCAATTATTAAGATAGTTGCTACTTTGTCGACTTGAGTACGTACCATTTTGCCTATGTAAACTCTTAAACGTCTCGTTGAACAATAATAAAATTAAATATTCAAGCTATTTAGAAAAAGCAACAAATACTATTAAATTAAAAACGTCAATTTTTTCGACAACTAACCAGAGGCGGACTGAAAAATCTTCAATATTTAAATGTGAAATAATAATTTTGGTGGGTATTTATTTAATTTATCCGTCAAAATTAGTTTAAACCCAAACAAAATTAATATGGCTATTTAGCCAATGTCAAAATGCCTTTCAAACGAGATATCACTTGCCATAAGGTCCTATTCGAAATTATTGGCCAGAGTGGCACTGTGACGTCATCTATTACTATTACGTCACCTGTTACGTTTTATGACTCTCTCTTTCTTATTAATACAGTATAGTGGGTAATTTATTCGCATATTATCTTCGGTTTTTGGATTATAAAGGGACTTCTCTATCTGACCTTGTTAATATGTGATACTTATAATATTATGATGATTATTTTTTCACTTGTCAAAATCTGACATTTTGGTGGTTTTAACCAATAGCAATGCATTATTCTAGCCAATCATTCGGTATTATAGTGATAATTCTGCTTCCCCATCGATAATACCTTGTTTACATTGAAACGTCAGAATTTTACGTGCTTTTAAGTGCTTCGAAGTTTATTGAAAAATGAAAACAAACCGATTCAGTGCCATCACCCAAGAGAAAATTGAACATTCAGGTAATACAAAATTTTTAATTGTTGTAAAAATGATCTTCCAAATACAACTCGCTCTTCAAATTTTATCACATAATTTTTTATTTTCATCACTCAAACTTGTTTAATTGAGGCAAAAACATTCAAACAAACCGAATTTAGATAAAATCCCTCGTCCTAACGGACTCGTGATTTTATCGATCGGATTCTTCCATATTTTTGCCAAATAAACAAGTTTTTGTGGAAAAGAAAAAATTATCGATAAAATTTGAAGCACTTGTGGTATTACCTTTGATTATTTCACTTAATACAAAATACGCGCCTTCGATTGGTTTAAATATGAGGATTGATATCTGAGAACACCATGTTCTCGATTTTGTATTTTGGCACCTGATTGGATACATGCAATTTTCCTATCTGTGTGTTTCGCTTACGCGCTCGTGCTGTTTCCAAACAACAATTTGTTTATCAAAATCGAGGAAATTTGTATTTCGATAATCATTAACACACTATTCATTAGTCCATTTCCGAATTTTGATTTCTCGAGTTTAAAGTATTTTTCATTTTCATTTTGACCATAAATAATTAAATCTGATTGTAGAGATATAAAAAGAGCTTTTATTGCTTGTTTTCCTTTGTCTGGCCTGTTCTGCACATACTCACTTCATTTCCAATGCTCTTTTTATATTCACATAAATTGGATTGAAATACAGTGCGTCCATAGAGTAACGCATAAAGTCATTATTAGATAAATGGACAATAACATTAAAAATTCCTAAAACAGATCGTTAGTTGGTATTTGAATATCAGGAAAAAGCCCTTTTGACGAATTGCAAACAATATTTTCTATACTTCCGTGATTTTTATCAGAATTTTGATAGAAATTAACTATTTACTTTCCAACTAGTGCGTGAAGGAATATACTTTTTTTTCACATTTGTTGCATGAATAACTATTTTTAAATAAGTGTTCAAAATTGACTATGATTTTGATGAAATACGGAAGATTATTGTGAAACCTTGTTACAGCATAATAGGGACTAAGTTCATAAAAGTTTGTTGAGTGCCTAGGAACACAGAACTTATCACCAAATCTGGTAGTTCTCAGTAAACTCCCTTTTTGCGCGATCGATCTTTTTTGTATATTTACAGCATCGGTTGTCAGGACAATATAGGTTGTGTTTACTGGTTTCTATAAGTCTACGTCGGTAAGTGATTCACTTACCGACGTCTTAGCCCTACATACATTTGAGTGGTCCTAAATATAATATTACTTCATTCATTACACAAAAGGAACAAAACAGATAAAAAGATTTATATTTTTTTAATGAACAGAACCGAACAAAACAATATAAAAAGTATTAAATAAAAACAATTTCAGCAAAATGCAAATTATATTTTAAACTGATCAAAAAGTATAAATGTCACTTTTGACATTTCATTCATTCCGAAGAAATTTAAATTATTTCATTTGAAATTTATTTTTATACGATCCCGCAAAAAATGGTATAAGCATCTCGAACGTTACGAGTAATACCGGTCTCCTGCAAAATTGCTGCTGTCGACCTGTAAACAACCCTTACCGTTCTTAATACTTAATATACTATAAAATCATATCTAGTATCTGCAGTCTGCGAGCTTTTGAGCACTCTGTATAAATACTACAAAATATCCAGGTGGACCGTTTCCAGCGGCAGACCTTTTATATTGATTATTTATTTCAAACTGTGTATTCGATAAAACAATAACAGATGTTTGAAACGGCGCAAATTGCAATTATCTTTTACAATTTCAATCCGCAATGTTTCCGTAATACTATAAAAGCGACTGAATTATTTAGTGTAATGTTTAAAATTACCATAATTCTGGTAGACTTTGAATTTACGAAATAAAATTCCGAACACACATTATATAATATTATTCCTGTAGTTGTTGTTCTTGCTGCTTTCAGTCGCTCGTTACTTTTCATAATTTTTCCCAGATAGCACTAACATTGTTTTATGAATACTAATATAATTATCTTGTACATTTCAACCGGCTTAACTCTATATTTATGCTGCTCGGATAATTTTTTTTGGTTCATGTACTGAAAACAATTGTGGGATAAAGACTCGTCGACATAAATAAGCAAGTGTTATTAAAATTTTATTGTGGTTATGTCATGTAGACTCCATGACAAGCGTCTAGGTGGTCACGCAGCATGGCTTTCCGAAGATGAACGATAGGCGCCAACGCTGTCAAATTTAGTAGTACCATAAAAATATTGAAGTAAATATCAGATAATAAGGAATAGAAAACGAGAAAAAAAGCAAGAAATACCAGGCCCAATCCCGGTTGATCAAAGTGTAACAATGTATAAAATATCAGAAAATAAAAAATACAAAAACTAAGAAAAACAAAAAGGTAGAACGTGTCGCGGGACACACGGTAGGAACTTTAGTTCCTTTTAAACAAAAATTATGTAATACATCTGACGTTATAGATAAACAATTTGCATATTCCTCGGTGGTTTAGTAGTAAGCAAACCAGACTCTCACGCGGTAGACCCGGGTTCGATTCCCCGTGAAGAATTTTTTTTTATTGTAAATTTTATTTTTAAATTATTATTCTGATGATATTAATACCGACAACAGGTAGACGTTTGAAATATTTAGCAGAATATTCATTATTATAGATCTCTTTTCATGAGGGAGTCCGACTGGCAAAATCTACTTATAACAGCATCGTATACTCAAAAAGGGAAACCGTAGCATTATACAAATTGGACATTCAAGAACTTTACGTTTACCACAAAAAAATTAATGGAAACATAAAATTGAATTGTTAAATTTTCAATTTGAAGTTATATTACAGTTTATAAAAAATTTTATTTTCTAGATTTTTTCTTTAGTGGTTCGTAGAAAAAATATTCTGTTCGTCTCTTGTGGATTGTCCACTCCGCTACGGCGTCGTGCTCAAACTTCGTCTTCGTGCGATATGGCCATCACATCCACACTAGTTGCACAAACTACTATTTCTATCTAAATATGTCCTTTTACGCCCGGTTTCACAATGTCAAGTTATCCTGAGGTTAACAAATAACCCTTGGTTACCTCAAAACAAGTGTTTCACATTGTTCAGTAAAGGGTTCAAGTTATGGTTAACTCTCAGAATATTTAACCACCAGAAAATCTAGTGGTAATAATAATAACCTGGAGATTCTAACCTAACAATTAAAGATATTGCTGTATCTGTCACAAAACGTGGTATCTGTTAGCATATTTTTTTGAGTGGAAAATGAACGATTATGAGGTAAATGCATATAGTAGTGATGAGGAACCAAGAAGACCAAAAATGATAAGGCCTAGATCCGATTATTTTGAGGAATTCGACAATTACGATTTTTTCTGTAGATTTAGTTTGTTCAAGAGAACTGTAGAAAGGCTCTCAGAAGAAATCTTCCAGGTCACCGCATTGGTTTCTTTAGATTCTATTATGTTCTTATATTTACTCACTAAAGAAACCAATAGATGCTCCTCTTCTTTAGAAAAGTTGGAACATCTCTTACTTATTTGTGTTTCCATAATTAAATTTGTAGCACTATTTTATTCAAAAATGTGTCGTCACTTAGACATAAAATAAACATAACCACACAACTTTTTTGTTTCAATTGACATGAAACATGAAAATCAGTGTTGGATTTCATACCAACGCAACAAAAATTAATGAACAGTCATGGTTACCTGACCTGCAGATGAATAATGATTGTGAAACATGTCCCTGGTTAAAGTGAGGGTTAAAGTTTCGGTCAAGGTTATTTGACCCTAGGAGTTAACCACCGATTGTGAAACTGGCTGTTACATTTAAAAACAATCTGCCAAATGTCAAATCAATTTATTCATCCATTTTAATGTTATCGAATTAAAACATTCAAGTTTTCAAAATTTCAACACCCTGTATTTCGAAAAGTAAATATGCTAGACCCCTTAATCCTCATATCATTTTGTCCAATTTTACGAGAGGAATCTACATGCAAACGTTGTAGTTACCCTTAACGTTCGAGATGCTTATACCATTTTTTACGCGATCGTATTGAAATAAATTCCGAATAAAATAATTTAAATCTCTTCGAAATTAACGAAATGTCAAAAGTGACATTTATACTTCTCGATCAGTTTAAAATATATTTTGCATTTTGGTGTTTATTACTTTTCGACTTCTGAACGGTAAGTAAATCACTTACCGACGTGTTAAACTTAGGAACCAGTAAACACAACCTACCGCCCTGACAACCGATGTTGTAAATAAACAAAAAAGATCAATCGCGCAAAAAAAATATGGCAATAATAGTAAAAATTTTTCCGAACAAATTCAAGTAGATCACCAGTACTGTGAATACCAGCTTTGCATAGAATTTTAATATAGCATCGTTGGTTCAGTGGTAGAATGCTCGCCTTCCACGCGGGCGGCCCGGGCTCAATTCCCGGCCGAAGCATATGAATCGCTGCTTCGTAAACGAGAGAGAGACTCAGGAGAGAGCAAACGCACGCAAGCATGGCACATAACGAAGCAACGTAACATAACGTTACGGTCAGATCTTTTGCGTCGCGACCCCCGGTCGCTCAAACATAACCTGACGTGAAGAACTAAAGTTCCAACAAGAAAACCCAGGCCCAAACCCGGTTGATCTAAGTGTAACTATGTATAAAATATCAGAAAATAAGAAATAGAAAACTAAAAAAAAACAAGAAAACCTTCAGAAATTAACTTTTATAATGCATGTGTGCTGTGTTCTTTGTCATAATAAAATGCAATGAAATATACCTCAGTTTCTTATATTCTGAGCAGTTGGCATTGTATGTACCACGTCAGTAAAGTGTCTTTATCGGACTCGCCTGTTATTCGCCTCGTGTCACTCGTCTCATAATTTCAGACTACTCCGATAAAAAATCAGTTTACTGCCTTGGTACATAAATAACTATTATGCGATACCTATTGGTTACGCGCATCACCAAATACAGGAAATTGTAATAATACTTCACAAATAATAATTCTCATGGAATTAAACGCGACTTCACTTATCATGAACCACCCACATTCTTCTCATCATTCCAGATTCTACAGTAAGTTATTTGAAATTCAAATTAATGCAGATTTGTAATTATGAAAAACGAATAGCCAGCCGTAGACACTCGACTTTTTCAATATTTTCCCTTTGTTATCATCCCAACGTTCGTCGCATTGCTGTTATTACGTCGACGACAAAAATTTCAAACTGAAGTAGTAGGTACCACTGACAACGACGACCATATCGATCATGTTCCAATCCAAATCTGTTGAATGAATAAAGTATCGCGTTATTAGTTCGCTCACGGACGAATTTCAAAAAGGTCGTCCAAAATCGGTTGCAAAAATATGATACCTATCAACTTTGTTGGGATAAGCAGGATATCTTGTAACGGTTAAAAAGCTATCATTAACTATCATTATTTATTCCTCAATTTCTCTATTTCAAATGATTCCTGCCTTTTAAAAAAATAAGTCGCCTAACATTCTCATTAACGATGCAATCTTGGAAATAATGCAAAAACGCCATAATATGATGTGGGTATCTACACAGATGCCTCGAATAGGTATTGGCTGTTCAGTCACAACTAACCATGATCTAGTTCATTGTAGTTGGGATCGGTTTCCCTCAACCTGAAGTGTACACACTGGTGAGTGGTATAGCATTTTCCAACCCTCGAAAAATAACTCTTGTCCTGTCAAGTACGTCGTCATTGATACCGATGCGTTTTCTTCTATCAATTTACCTTAAACTATACAGTGTGGAATAGGTGAATGAGATGAATACGATAACGAGTGAATAAAGGCAAAAACGCTTGGACACGTCGATTTGTATTTTTGAATGAGAATTTGAACAAATTATATGTCATGTGACAGTATCCAATGCCAACTTTCTTATTTTAAATGCAACCCCCTGTATATTATTTATTTTTTGGACTCCTGCGGTGAGTTAGAGAACGTCACACTGGTTGAAATTTTGCACTTGATTGGTGGGGGTGAAGGGCGATCGTAGTGCGTTGCTCCATCGAATGAGTTCTCGAACGGATTTACCTTCTTATACTTTGTTAAATATTATTCAACTTTTGAGTTTTTCCATTTTCCATTTCAAATGTGGAGTAGATATGGTTGAAATAAGACCCTCCTTGGTGTGCGTCATAACTATAAAGAAAAAATAATACCCTTCTTGGTGTGCGTCATCGTTTGTGACGTATATCCGGGTTTTCGGCATGTCGTTTATTTCATTTGCTATTTTGACATATAGCTAACCTTAAATTTGATAAATAAAATCATCAGGATCGTATTCAGCCAAATTCGGATGGGCTATGAAATCAATAATTATCAGCTTCTTTTTTTAACTGAAAATACTTGAGAACTTCCAAAATGCTGAGGTTTTTCCGTGTATCTAAACATATTTTTGTATTGTTCAAATAAATATAACAATAAGATTAATATTCACTTCTTAAAAATAATAATTGACCGTAGACAACAAAGTACAAACCTGGCGAGAACTGTCAGTGTGAAAAAGTAGAAAAAGACGTAAGACACATTGCCGATACGAAAGTTACGCCTTCATAGTATTTTGAATTCTCGATTGATATGTTGAGCTTGCGCGTAAGCTGAACATCAACCAACATGATATTTTGATTAGGATTAATCACAGACCTGCCTTTCTTCATTTCTTCCTACGTCATGTGTTAGAAAGACATTAACAATCGATGACGCACACCAAGAAGGGTATTATTTCAACCATAGCATTGATTACGCTCACATTGGGAAAACAGTTGCTTGAAGGGATAGGTACATTCCGACTGAGAAAGCGAGTCGGATAATGAAATGAAAATCTCTTCAATATCCGAAGTTTAGTCAAAGTTGCAACCGCGGAAAAGAACACATCCAAGGTGTAAAAATTAGTTTGAAGGACTTATTCCCAGCTATACTTTTAAGGATTTTCAGATGAATTTTAGAATATTTATAACTAGCCTAGGTCTAAAATTAATGAATTTGGTGCCAAGAGTTTTAAACAGTAAAATTTTAAAAACCCCTCAGGCACGCTAATCTACCACAAATAAGCTTAATAATGTTCAAATTTGAATAAGAGAAGGAAATTAATTTATTTTTAAATTAAAAATTCAATAAACATTCATAGTCATACTACATACCTACCAATCTAATTTCTAGCATGATTCTAACCACAAAATATTCAAACCAAACTGATAGGTGCGATTTTTAACCGAGTCGGGACTGGTGTAATTTGAGCGACGCTCGAGTGTTGCTCTAAGGAGTTTTCAGACTGTGGGAGAGTACACCACAAGAAGATGCTTGAGAGATCTCGAACACGAAAATAAGTGAATTCCATCTTAGCGCGATGTTCTCGAACTTAGCCCAGTGCTTTGAAATTCGTGATAAAATCACTAGGGTTACTATGGAAACGTATTAAGGTTGAATTGTCAAACTTGACGCATAAGGCACGTTTTTTACATCATTTATTCACCAATGGTTGAATGACGTCAGTGTCCGCTGCAACGACATGCTAAAGTCATCAGTGGCACTTAAAAAAACTCAGTTGTTGTTTAAATAATCTGGCAACTGACAATCTATTTCTAAGTTGATTATTTTTATTAGCAAAAATTTACGATTTGAAAAGTGTTGTAGTTATTTTAGCTTCTAGATCTCGGAGTAGCTGTTCATCTGATAGTTCCACTTGAAATTTTTTCAATTTCTACGCTGTTAATAGCGCCATCAATACCTTGTTACCAGATGATAAATGCATTTCTATTAATTCGTTCATTTCTTTTACCGCTTCAAAAAATCGTTAGTTTTTTTAGGTTAAGCTGTCATTTTGTAAACCAACAAATTTATCCACCACCTCGATACAACGGTGGAGTGGTTTGCAATGTTGGTTGCTGCAACAGTAATAAATGAACGGGTCATTCCTTCAATCTACAATCCACCAATAAATAAAAAAACGCAGTTGGCCGATTGGTGGATCTACCGGTGAATAAAAGAACGTGCCTATATACATTTAATTATTGGTGTTGTCGAAAGTAAAATGGTAAGTGATGATGAACTTTCTAGGGCTGCTCCAGAGCTGGTTGGGGTAGTGAATAGTACTTCATTAGAATTATTGCCAGATAAATCAAGAGAATAGTACGATTATGCATATCTTTATAGTAAGGAAAAATAGGAAATAAAGTATTATCACAGTTTCCTGTAATATTGTCGTATTTAATGAAGCGCTTTACCTATAGATATCGCAGAATAATAATTATTCTAACGTTTTATTTATTTGCTACACAAGGGAAGTAAAGAGTAGGAATGAAAAGTCGATAATAGATTATATAGTGATAAAAAGACAATATCAATATACAATAAAAGACACAAAAGTTAAGAGAGGACCAGAAATCGGCAGTGACCATTATGTAGTAGAAGCCAAATTTAAAGACGATGGAAAAATAAGTCAACCACCTACATTAAGAGAGAAGCTGGAACATGAATCTATAAAAACCTATAAATTAAGAGATAAAGCAATTGCACTGAAATATGAACAGGAAATAGACAAAAAACTTGATTATGAAGAAGTAGAAAACGGAAGTATAGAGGATAAATGGAACTACTTCAAAAATACAATCCTAAGTATAGCAAAAAAGGTGTGTGGAATACATAGAAAACAAAATAATATAAAACAATCTTCATGGTGGACCATAGAAATGAAAAAAACAAGTGAAACAAAAGAAAATGGCATGGAAAAACTACTTATCGAATAGAACACAAGAGAAATATAATAAATATAAGGATGAAAGGAAGAAAACAAAAGAACTAATTAATACATCGAAAAGCGAACAATGGAGAAAGTTTGGAGAGAAAATAGAAGAAGACTGCAAAGCAAATCAGAAACTCTTTTATAAAGCATTAAAGAATATGAAAACAGAACAAAAGCGAGATACATACTTTATAAAAAATAAGAACGGAGAAATATTAACAGAAGACGAAGAAATTATGCAAAGATGGAGAGAATATTATCAGGAACTACTTAATGAAGAAGAAACGCTACCAAGGGACTGGCAAGAAAGGTGATGTGAAAGACTGCAATAACTATCGTGGAATAACATTAATTAGCACCGCGATGAAAATATTGGAGAAGATACTGGGGAAAAGAATCAGATCGACAATAGAAAATACACTAGAGGAGTCACAGAGTGGATTTAGAAGTGGTAGGAGTACCCAAGACCACATATTTACTATCAAACAGTTGACAGAAAAAGCGGTACAGGAAAAAAAGAAATTATTCGTGGCTTTCCTGGATCTAGAAACAGCCTTTGATAGAAAACTTAGAAAAAAAAATGTGGAAAATATTAGCAGAAAGGGGATTGAATACAAAAATAATAAGAATAATACAGAACATCTATGAGAAAAATGAGAACGCAGTCATAAGAAATACCAATATGTCAGAAAATTTCACTACAAATACGGGACTAAGACAGGAAGGGAGCCTATGCCCTTTGTTATTTATTATCTACATGGATGAGATCATGAAGAAATGCACAAAACTAAGTAAAAAAGTATGTGTGGGACATTTACAATTATGCAGGGTATACATCAGTGAAGGAGCATTTGCAGACGATGTTAATAGCAAAAAATGAAAGAGAGCTACAAGAACACATAAATGTGTGGAATGCAATAATGATGGACATGGGCATGAGAATAAACAAAAACAAGACAAAAGTTATGGTCATTGGAGACGACAAAGAGGAAATAAATGTAAGAATAGATACAGACAAAATAGAGCAAGTTGAACATTTTCAGTACCTTGGAACAATAATAGACGAAAACGGAACACAGGAAGCAGATATTAATAATATAATAGTAACAAACTATACTATGCCATGAATACAAAATGTATCAACAAAAAAGAAATATCTAAAGAAACGAAATTAAAAGTATTCAAAACAATATATCGACCAATACTTACATATGGATGTGAAACATGGGTGTTAACAGGACAACAAAAAAGTAAAATACAGGCGACAGAGATGAAATATTTGAGAAGAGTAAGAGATGTAACAAAAGAAGATAGAATGAAAAACATAGATATCAGAAAAGACCTGGGTATACAATCAACCTTAGAATTTGTAGAAGAAAGACAACTACAATGGTGGGGACATTTACAACGTATGGATGAACGAAGACCAGTAAAGAGAATATAGAAAGCAAAAATTGAAAAAAATAAAAAAGGGGCAGACCAAGAAAAACTTGGGATAAGGTAATAGCTGGATTACTGGATAAAAGAGGAAGAAGCTGGATAGAAGCGAAGGACCTAGCTCAAAATAGGAAAGAGTGGAAAAAATTCGTGAAGAAAGAATAGCTGCAACACACCCTACACCACTAAGTGGTAGAAGGGATTTAAGATTATATACAGTGTGTCGCATTTAAGATGAAGACACTCCCATATTTTCGCTGTTTGAAGAATTACAGGTTCGGATTTTTGTAGAGTCATACAGGTTGATTGGCCACATTTCTTGAAATAGTCAACTGAAATCTGAACGTTAAACTCAATCTACTACGATTTCACAAACAGGACCGGTTTTCGATATTTTGCTTCGCGTTAGAGGTATCGAAAAATATTATTAAGAAAAGTTGTTCAGAATAATATGTTATCCCCACATACCAAATTTAATCACAAAATTCGCATTTTCAATTTTTTCATTTTTCGGTCTAAGTATACAAAATTATTATTTATTTTGATTATTTTTTTCCCTTGTCAAAATCTGACATTTTGGTGGTTTTAACCAATAGCAATACATTATTCTAGCCAATCATTGGGTATTATACTGATAATTCTGCTTCCTCATCGATAAAACCTTGTTTACATCGAAACGTCAAAATTTTACTTTGAATTTGTCATTATTGACAACTAAAAGTGCTTCGAAGTTTATTGAAAAATGAACACAAACCGATTGAGTGCCATCACCCAAGAGAATATTAAACATTCAGGTAATACAAAATTTTAAATTTATGAAAAAAATAATCTTCCCAAATACAACTCGCTCTTCAAATTTTATCACATAATTTTTTATTTTCATCACTCAAACTTGTTTATTTGAGGCAAAAACATTCAAACAAACCGAATTTAGATAAAATCCCTCGTCCTAACGGACTCGTGATTTTATCAATCGGTTTGTTTTCATATTCTTGCCAAATAAACAAGTTTTCGTGAAAAAGAAAAAATTATCGATAAAATTTGAAGCACTCGTGGTATTACCTTTGATAATTATTGTGCCCTGGTAATTAAAATATTGACACGGTGTCATGTATTCAAATATTTTGGTAAAGTAAACAGCACTTTCAAAGGAATATTGATCAAATTAAACAATATCTTGTAATAATAAATGTGGCTGGGCAAAAAAATTGAAAAATTAAAAATGCGAATTTTGTGATGAATTTCGGTATGTGGGGTTGAAATGATATTCTGAACAACTTTTTCGAATATATTTTTTCGATATTTTTTACGCGAAGCAAAATATCGAAAAGTGACCCCGTTTGTGAAATCGTAGTTGGCTGAGATTAAAGTTCAGATTTCAGTTGATTAACTTAAAAGATGTGGCCCATATACATGTATGACTCTGCAAAATTTCAAATCTGTAATCTTTCAAACAGCGAAAATATGGGGGTGTCTTCATCTTAAATGCGACACACTGTATATATATTTATTTATTTGCGCCGAAACCATAGATATACTGCAGATAGAGGCAACAAGCAAGCTCGGAAACCTTCAGCAGGCAAGAGAAAGTCAAAGGTTTAAGGTTCACGCGCACTTAGCCAAAGCGTTGCGAAGCAAAGCGTCATTTTGATGGTGTCCGCGCACTCAGCTGAAGCGTCATTTAATAACAAATATTTGAATCTTCTCGCCGCCTGTCACCGCGCATTGGGGCGAAGCCTTAGGAGAAACTTCTCCTACTTGGTCCGAAGAGAATTCGTGCGTCGATCGACGCATCTCTTCGCTTCGCGCCGCAATAGTGCGCGGGCTGCCATATAACTTGATGTAAATTACGCGGGCAAAAAATCTACAATTTTCTTCGCGCCGCTTCCGTTCGCAACGCTTCGG
The DNA here is from genome assembly GCA_910591685.1 of Galerucella tenella. Lineage (NCBI taxonomy): Eukaryota > Metazoa > Arthropoda > Insecta > Coleoptera > Chrysomelidae > Galerucella > Galerucella tenella. The sequence continues at coordinate 22,421 of CAJUYH010005183.1, forward strand.
GTAAGTGCGCGTGAACCTTTAGGCTGTCTTTCTCTAATGGCGCACATGCTATCGACACAGACAAAGACAAAAAAACCTCTGATCGTCTGCCTCTTTCTCTGCCACATGAGTTCAGACGGACATACCCACTTACCCAGCGGTCTATGGCTCGTTGCCCCGATTTGTAAGGGCCGAAACCGGTCTACAAGTTATGTTGTCCCTTGTAATTCCAAACCAGAATGGTTGGTTATATCGTGAATATATCTCAGACCCGTTTAACTTGGAACTGTAATTCAATATCTGTCGGAGCCTATCGCCCGGGAAGTAGTTGTTGCTTCTTAGTCGAACGGTATTCTTCGAAACTCATGAAAGCGTTAGAATAATTATTCTGCAAAATCTATGAATAGGACTTCTGGATTTTTTAAAATTTTTGTTTGGAATGTCGAAATTTCCTAACGATTTGCGGAAAAACTTTTTTACCTTCACATGCTTAATTCGCCAACATAATAATTATCCAGATCCCACATCTAAATAAGATTATACTCACGGTTTGAATAATGTACCGCACAGAAAGGGTAGCTACCCCCAATTCAGATATTTACATATTTTGGTAGCTAAACTGTTTGTCGATGTGAGAAGGAACTTCGGTGGTCTTATATATATATATATATATATATATATATATATGATGTGATGGAATTGTTTATTTATTTACTTTACTCACGTCTCGAACATGCTATTATTAATCAAATCGCCTCGTTTAAATACTCGTGTATTAAGTTGGGTTAGGAGATATACTGCTTGGAATAATAACATTAGAAGGGATAAGCGCCTCAAAATGGGATGTTTTATAAAAGCTTTTGGAGTGTTTGGAACTTTTGTTTTGTACAGTAATGTTGTTACAAGTTGGGAAATATTCTAATATCTCACTTTAGTTGTTTCATCATTGGGGGTTTGTACACTTTTTTCTTTTTTTGGAATTTGAATATTCTCAATCCCCTGAATAAGGCGTAAAAATTGAGGTTGTAACAAAATATTTGTTACAGGAAATAATAATGGTCTTTGGAATTCAGTTCAATTTCAATTTAAAAGCAAATTTAATTTATCAGTATTATCATTTATTTCATTAACAATGGTATTTGAATGGTCCATAGTGAAAATTATTCCGTACTACCTCTCGCTTTCTTATACACTATTCCAAAATGATCAGCGTTGTTCTGCGAGGATAGGAATTGGTAATTCAAGATTAAAATTGGAAAAAGACCTGCGAATAATGGAGTACTAATTTGATTATAGGCTTTTGATTCCAAAAAAACTATTTACGTACCTTTCAGCTCTTATCGAAATGCTCGGTGCACACGAATTCCCGTCAGTTTCCTTAATGACCAATATAATACACATGAGTTCCCGTCCGACACTTGCAGGTATCTTAATCCCGCACTCGAATTGCCGTACAGTTTATTTAATCTGTTCTGTTATCGGGACTGCCCTAATGTTTACCCTGGCAGGATTAGGTTAGGTTGGCTTAGGTGTCTTATTATTCCTGAAATAAATGTACAAATACCTTCGCGACGGCCGGATTGCATCCCGCTAAGAGCAGGTAGAATTTTTACCATCCGAGTTGCATCCCACGACCATCCGAATTGCATCCCATTAACCAATTTTATTTTAGCAGCAAAACTAATGTATGTTCTGATAATAACCAACAGCGTTGTCACGTTTACTTAATACTAAATAATACTTAATCAATTGTAACATTCAAAAT
>CAJUYH010005184.1:0-24163 GCA_910591685.1 Galerucella tenella
ATCAACAACAATCAGTAGCCTCTCTATCCGCAGTTAGTAATGCGGGATCTCACGTTTTATTAGCCACTGCCAAAGTGCATATCTATCCCGAACGAGGACGTCCCATCGTAGCCAGAGCATTACTCGATTCAGGGAGTCAAACATCATTCATCAAGAATGCCCTAATCACCCAAGCTGGATTCGATTAATACCCTTCTAAACTCCAAGTGCCTACCACTTCAACGATAGCAATACTATAACTGAAATGGTTGATATTAAAATATTTTCCCAACGAGATTCTGCTCAAAGTTTCGAATCAATCTGTGCTGTAGTACCTCAAATCACATCCATGTTACCGCAAGTATCAATCGACACAAGGAAACTCAAAACCCCCATTCACCTTCAAAGCCAATTGGCCGATGAAGATTCCGATCACCCTGGAGAAATTTCTCTGTTGTTAGGTGCCGACATTTATTATGACCTTTTGCAACCAGGCCTACAGTCTCTAGGCGAAGGTTTTCCCTCCTTAGTCCATACTCACTTGTGTTGGATCTTGTCCGGAGTAGTACCTCCGCAATGTATTAATAACAACAAAAGGTGCAATCTTATCTCCCACTCTTTTCACACCACGAGCAGCATCTCTGAAAATACGCTGGAAACAAAATTAGAAAAATTCATCGAGCAGGAGAGCTGCTCCACTCAATCCAAGTCCTCTGAGCAAGACGACATTGCCGAGAACATCTTCAAAAACACCACAATTCGACTTCCTGACGGAAGATATCAAGTCGACCTTCCACTCACTCATCCGTCAGCACAAGCTGAGCTTGGAGATTCTTTCCTCCAAGCAAAACGTCGCTTCATTTCTCTAGAAAATAAACTGTCCAAAAATCCGACACTCAAAGTCGAATACAAGGCAGTGCTGGATGAATACCTCCAACTAAATCACAGACGAGTTGTTCCGTTATCTCCACAAAACTCTCTATCTGAAAACAAATATTTTGTCCCTCATCTATGTGTTATACGCGAGCAGAGCGTTAGCACCAAAATGCGTGTAGTGTTCGATTTCTCAGCCAAAAAAAGTACATCTGTATCACTGAATGACATTACCTTGAGAGGGCCAATACTCTTTGACACCCTTACCCGATTTAGAACTTTCTTTTTCGCCTTCACTGCCGACATCACGAAAATGTACAGACAGGTTTTCATGAACTCCAAGTTTCGGTTTCTCCAATATGTGTTATGGAGAGAATTCAAATGTATCGAACTGTCAACCGTTTCTTTTGGCCAAAAAAGTGCACCATACTTGGCCTGTCGAGTCCTCAATGAAATCGCCCATCAAAATCCTCAATTTTTCCCAGCCCAAAAAACCATTTTAAATCAGACATAATATGTAGATGACATATTGTCAGGAGCCAATTTCTAAGATGAATTGAGCCAGTTACATCAATCATTGATCTCTATCTTATCCCCTGCCCATTTTGATCTACACAAAATGAGGTCAAATTCGTCCAATTTTGTTCACTCCGAACCCAATTGCTATTCAGAAACAAGAGAGTTAAACTTTGAAGAAGCATCTTGCAAGGTGCTAGGGCTGATTTGGAATCCTACTCCAGACATATTTCAAATCTCAATCCCTTCCTCCCTTGAGGTGCCTGTAATCACAAAACGCAACATTCTATCTTCAGTGGCGCAATGCTACGTACCCCTAGGCTTAGTGAACCCTGTCATTGTCAGTGGAAAATTGATCATGCAACAGTTGTGTATAACTCAACTCTCATCTTTCACGGTCCTTCGATGTCTAGTTTCTGACAAACCAGTGGCAATGTTGGGATTGCACTGATTTTGTGACGCCAGCAATTCTGCTTATGGATGTTGTATCTACCTACGCACCACATATACGGATAACTCCATCTCCTCGCGGCTAATAGCAGCCAAATCTCGGGTCTCTCCCTTAAATAAACCCCTCACGATCCCCAAACTTGAATTGCGTGCCATGGTATTATTGGCTCAATTATTCAAAAGAATTCAAGCAACCTCATCTCCCAATCTGTCAATCAGCTCCACTACAATGTGGTCTGACTCCCAAGTCGCTTTATCTTGGTTAAGGGGATCCCCTTCTAAGTGGGCAACCTTCGTGAGCAATCGTGTGGCTGTAATCCAGCGTGATACTTAGATCACCACTTGGAGACATATCTATTCCAAGTCCAACCCCGCAGACATGTTATCTCGGGAAAAATTCCCTTCCGAATCTCATCAACTGTGGTTACATGGCCCTGAATTTCTAGCAATGCCGGTATCTAATTGGTCCCAGTACGATTCATTTAATCTTCTTTCCAACCCCCCTGAGGAACGAAAAGTTGCATCTCTATCAGCAACGACGCCCCAAAATGAGTGGAAAACCTTCATTTTACGATTCTCCAAATTAAACAAATTGCAAAGGTCGTTAGCGTACGTGTTCCGATTCATAAATAATCTCAAATTCATCAACAAACTTTCTGGCCCTATAAGTCCAACGGAAACTGACATACTCCATACTCTTGTTTGTACAACTGGGTGTGTGCAATATACTCGAGTATCATCTTCTCACTGTATTTCACAATCCTTACCGTATAATCTACATGTAAGGTCTCCGCTTTAAAGTCTTAGTTGGTGTAGGTGTTCCCTGACTGACATAGCAGCTGTTATAATTCTGAACCGATTCCTGCACAGTGTAAGCAGTTCCGATGTAGGTTTTAGGCATGGTTTTTTCATGAAGGTTTGCTAGTAAAACTTATGCCGTTTTTCGATCCATCTTCATATCTTCATATCATTTTCATAGTATGTATACTGAGTATCTTTTGAATATATTCTTGCAGGTTTTTCAGATTTTTCATTGTTCTTGATACTCTGTCAGATAGGTTAATTCTCGTTATTCCGTTCAGCTGACGTTGCAACCTAAACAGCCCCAGGCTAGAGCACTCCACCTCAGGGAGTGAAATTCGGCACCAATTAAACTATTTTATACGCTATCACTGGCATGGGATGTATAATTAATGTTAAATTGGACGCCACCAGCTTTTTAATCGAAACGAAGCAATTGAAAACAGAAGCGAAAGGTGGAAAACACCTGGAAACACCTTGTAAATTAAAGTTAAGTAACAAAGAATGAAAAAAAAAATAATTCTACTCATTGTTCATTGAATTATTTTGAAACTCAACATAAATTGAATATTTTAAAAATTAAACGAAGAGAATACCAATTTGTTATAATTAGCACGCCAAATCCAAATCATACACAAGCTAAAGATAAGACGAAGAAATTTATCTTATAAGGCTAAGGATATTTGCAGATCTTAGCGCGATGGTGACAGTGGCGGTGATGTCTTCGATAGGCTGTGGACCTCGTGCACGGGACAGGAACACCATTGTCGTTAATTGTAGTCGTCTTCAACGACAGATGACAGCAAAAACACGAACCAGTCGCGTCGCTGTGGTCCGTCTGAGTTTAGCCACAACCGCATTTATAAAATAAATAGATAAATAGATACTTTATTTAGCCCAAAGCTAGTTTACAATATTCATTTCAGTACACAGTTTTTATAAGTGTAAAATTTAGAAAATACCTAATATAAAAATTATGTTTGTAAATTAATTTTTCTCAATCTATTTTTGAAGATTCGTACAGCAGTTTTTACAGTAAAAGGAAGATCATTATATTGCCTTACCCCTTCGACAAATAGTGATCGTTGTTGTATTTGTGTATTATACCTATCAATATAATAATCGTCTCCCAATCTTAAATTGTGAGACATGTCCTCCCTTTTCGTTAAAAATTCAAGCAAATACCTTGGCGTTAAATTTTTAGTTATTTTAAAAACTAAAATTAAATTTGCTTGTTGAACCAGTCGGTGAATATTTAAAAATTCCAAGTTTTGCAACACATCGTTTATTTTGGTGTACCCATTTCATCTCAATATAATTCGCATCGCTTTGTTCTGCAAAATTTGTATACGATTTATATCCTCTTTATTGCAATAAATTAATAATGACATACAACAGGTGAATTGGGGATAGATAATAGAATTATACACTATTTGTCGAGTCCACCGCGATAATTTATTTGATATCCTGCCAAAATACCCTATCTTTTTTCCCAATTTTTTGCACTCATGTAATCGACATGATAACATGTATTTAATTGCGGATCCAACTGTACCCTCGAATATTTTATTTCAGTAACCTGCTCAATAGTTTCAGAATTAATTTGTATTACAATGTTTGAGTCACTGAATTTTTTACAGTTGTATCTTGTACCAAGAAACACAAACTTTGTTTTACTAGGGTTTAGTTTGAACTTTTTAAAGCAAAACCAGTTTTTCAAAATATTTAATTCTTCATTTATTGTTTCTGAAATTATCTCAAAGTTGGTTCCTGATACTGACAAAACTGTATCATCTGCATAAATATTAACAAAACAATGTTTTAATTACTCACTAATGTCGTTTATGTACAGTATAAAGAGTGAAGGGCCCAGTACACTCCCCTGCGGAGCTCCGCATTTGATTTCAACCCTCTTTGACAACTTGTTCATAATGAAGTTGTCGTGACGCGTCACTGTGGTCCGACTGAGTTCAGCCTTATTCTGTAGGATACTGTATTTATTATACCAATATTCCATTTTTCTACTCCGTTAAATATCTTACATACACTGATGATAATAACATATTACAAGATGCCGTGTTATCGTCGATTGATAATCAATATTGATGATAATAAGTGATGACAGCTGTCGTTGGAAGCTGAGGTGACACAAACACGACAAATCGTTCGTTATGCTTCAACAAATATACTCAATCATGCAGTAACGATAGTAAACCTCAAACATGAATCAGATACGGTTATCTAGCATCCAAATAGTCCGCTATTTGAACACAAAGACTCACTTTTGTCCTCCCACCAGACGTAATATAATTTAATTATCATTCCGATCAACATGTGAATCATAATTTATCCACAAAGACAAAAAAACTATAAATGAAATACACAGAGATTTGAAAATTATGCTACAGATCTCAAATTACCAATTCAACATCAACAGCTCAATTGAGAAGCATTTAGAAAACAGGAATTATACGTTTTTCAACTTCCATTATAGCAAAGGATGAGGAAGGGAACTTCCCTTAGGGAAGTTAATATTTATTATTTTATTTATCTGTTTAGTCAAACATCATGTATTAAGTTTTACCATTTCTTTATATTGTAGCCTGATGATGGTAATATTGTACCGAAACTAGTAGCGCATCATAAGTTTCCTTTTGAGGAACTTTTATTAAATTTTGTGGTTTGGACTTTGAGTTTTATTGAACCATTGGTTCGGATTTCATACAACCACATTAGAGTTATCAACAAATATGACACGATTTAACAAGACATTTTCAAAAAGCCGAAATGAACTGATGTAACTCTATTTAATCTATGTGCATACTTGGTTCTCCGAAATAAAAAACATTAGGTGATTCAAAATTGGAACCTCAATTCCCATGCTCACGATTTTCACTAAGAAAGCTCCTTGCGATTTATCGTCATCGCCATTAAGTGTTCTTGCTTCAAACTTATATTTTCCTTCAGCACTAGCAAAATATTGGAAGAACTCTAGAACTAGCCCTGATATAACATGTTGTCTATTCAAGGTTAATTTATCTACTGCCGGTGCAGATTGTTAGTTTTTGCCAGAAATTTCCTTTCTGGCTAGTTCTTTTGTGACAATTGAGATACCAGCCAGTTCTATTCGAGCACTCTGGAATTTTTTCCCATTCCCTACTCAATCCTCAGGCTCAGTGATCTGGAGTGAACTCCACATCCTTAGGTTTTTGAGCCGTTTGTATACATGCGTATTGCATTTGTAGCATATGACTCTGTGTTCTGTTTTATTTGTTTTCTGTAGGGTTTATTAAACACAAACCTGGGTTTCATTGCATCACTAGCCCCCTGCAGCGGAGGTAGCACAGTAAGCGCTTCTCACCATAGTCTTAGTCTCAACTGTCCCACTTCCACTTCGGGGTTCACACCAGCCGTGCGCAATCGAACCTCCTTGACGTACAAGTCAGACCAGTAATCACTTCCATTGTCCTGATTGGTGTTGTTTTTCTGGCTTCAGTAATTTTTAAACAAGCCATTTGGTGTATTCGATATACTTGTTGGATAACCGTTGTTTGCAGAACCTTCGGTCCCCATAGAATAGCTCCGTACGTAAAAAGACAACATGTGCGTCCCACTGTCCTCCGACATTATTATAAGCCACATATGCTCTTGTCGCTTTGCTTTGTGGGTGGAAGTTCCATGTTAGATTTCTGTCGAGGGTATACTTGACGTGATAGATATTGTGCGAAATTAAAGCTCTCGGCTTTTTGTTCGACTGTAATACGATACGATACCGTCATAGTCCGCAACATAACTTAAAAGGGATAGACGATTAGATAGCTGCATTAAAAATATTACGTCCACTCTAACAAGATATTTTACCTATTTAGAGAAGTTTAGTTAGCAAAACTTTCAAACAAGAGCTACATTTCCCATTAGGATTACAAATAGGTGAAAATGTTTCTCTTCTTGGACACCCAATCCGTGGACACACTATAATAAGAGGAAAAATTGGTTTCATTTGATTTGGATCAGTCATGTGATTCCAGAGTGTTGGTTTATTTCAAGAAAAAATATCGTACCTTACGACAACCATGGTAATACTTATAAACTGCTTTCTACGTATGTCATGTAGTAAAGGAGCTTGAAGACGAATTGGATAACTTTTTAAATTATTAGTGGGTTGTAGAACGAGTAGAAACTTTAATAGCATTTCAAATTCTTATGTAACTTTATATTGCTCGATAAAAGTATCAGCAAACATTTTTTATTAGCAATACGTCTCTAAATAGGAAATTCAATATTTAAAATACAATTTAAAGTGTTGTGAGTTTCTTCTTCATGTTCCCTGTTTCATATTCATGATTTTATTAGTTATTTATGGTATATTTGATTTGTGGTAAAAGTCGATTAGCTGCTTTAGAACTGTGCTTTAATAAGTTAGAGTACGTTGAAAAATGAGTTTCACGATAAAATTCTTTGAATTGTTTAAAACGACAAATATTGATTGAATAGGAAGCTAACAATGTTTTTGGGTTGTCGTTGTTTCTTTCATTTTATAACGATACACGATAAACAAATAATCCCGCAGTTACCGTAATTATAAACATTGTTATAACTTCCTTGGGAGCTATACTAAGAAGTTGTTAATCTTCAACTCCCTTTAATGTATTTACAAAAACAAACCTTCAATTTTCGAGTTCTCCACTGAAACTATTTCCCGAATTGCAAGGATCCATCCACAATGTCTTTTCATTGTTGTCATATTTGCTCCCGCATTGACCGCAGAAGTTCTATGAAAGTTTCTGGATTCAGCAAATCAAAAAACTAGCAGTTTGGCTTGGAATTTCACGGAATGTATTTTTTCCCAACGAACTGAACTGTGCAAAGATACGTTAGCAAGAATATTTCCGGACCCGACGAACGCAAAGACATACTTCCCCGCTTGACCCAATGCGGAGAACTCGTTTTTTTTTCACAATTGTAAATTCATTACTCATCTGCACTACTATTCGGAATTCGAACTACCTCATCCTACCACCCTATTTTGAATGTGATTGATCTTCATATTAAAGCTCTTGACCTCCACAGCCTCCTAAATAATCCATAATCAGAACTACCTGTGAAAGAGACCAATAAATGTGCAATCATCACAGTTTGCATTACAGAGTTTATGTAGAAGGTGTTCTTGATCAGAAGCATAATTTTTTCTTCGTCCGAGAAACGCTTCTAGTTCGTGAAACTCACTCCCATTTGCATAATTAAAAATTCTCATTAATTTTAGCATCGACCATTCAGTCCAAGGGGAATGTACGATCTGTACGATCCAGACTATGAGGAAAATAATCTAATTCACCCACATCAGAATGTAAAAGAATGAATACATAAGTATCATCTCTTGAAAGTAAGCCAACATTATAGTATTACTTTGTCACAATAAATGATATAAATTATAAAGCTGCTATACATTGTAGAATAAACTCAAATCCTCGCGTTTTATCTCATATTTTGTTATATCGTAGTCTGGGGCATTTATTAAACGATCCCAGAATATTACAATTCTTGACAGGGAAAGAAATAAGCCCTAGATGTGATATGATACTGCCTATACACGAATCGCCCGTATATTTTATTATTGCTATTCAAATTGAATCCGACACGAGTTTCACTCTGCTCCGTTTATCATTATCTTGTGCTTTTATAGCATTGTGTAACTCAATGAATTCAGTATATCGATGTTGCTATATATCATCTCTGCCGTATCCTTTCTTCTTCCAGACCAGACGATTTTGTATAATCTTGAATATATTTTATGGTAGTTTTATTGAAAAACGAATACATGGCTATTGCAGAAGCGGATGAAATGGTTTGGAAACCCAACGTTACTATTATGTTCAAAAAAAAAACTGTTGAAATTCTGAAGATCCTGATTTTTTTTATTCTCTGTATGCTCAGCCGTATGAGTTGATATATTTCGTTTTTATTACAGTTTGAGTTCATGTCAATTGTGACTTTTCCATAGCGCGGAAAGATACTCAACTTGTCTATAGATGAAATTCCCTATTTATGAACCTCACTAAGATGACTAATTGAGACCTAGAATATCTATTGTACACCCTTCCTCTTACTTAGTTCTAGAGAAGAGTCTTAGAGTCTAAAAATTCTCCAGTTCCATTCTCAAATTACTCATGTGAACATACGGTACGTGAATAGAACTCAAATTTGGCACTAAGAGAGGTGAATTACATTCCAGAAACAAGAGAGAGCTTCTCATATCTTCACCGGTAGTGAAATTCCAAAAAAAGAGCGAAATAGTTGTTTGTCGGTGTTCCAATCCGAGCGATTGGTTGTTTTTCATTCAATTTTGAGGTAAATATTGCTCGTTAAACAGATAGTTTTGCGTCCATATTAAAATGTGAGTGATACTGACATTGCGATTGCCGCAATAATCTAATTATTTTTCGTGGGTCCACTCGTCAGACAATACACACACGTAAAAACAAAACAAAAAGTTTTGTTAACAATTCACGTCCAAACTAACCGCGCCAAAACGCGCACGAGCCTCGGTTTTCTTTTGATGCACCGACAACTGGCGGAACAACAACGAACAAGTGCAAAGAAGATCGTTAGTGCGCGTTTGTGCGCACTTTCTCGTCCACACTCAATGCATTGCAACGTTGCAACACGTATTGCGCGGTTCGGCGCACCCGGTCTGGACGCATCTTAGATAGACAAAGGGTCTTTTTTTAAATTTCTTACTCTTTTAACTCCTTCAATTTGTTCAAAAGGCTCTACAATTTTTTTCGAGAGGCTTTTCAATTTTTTTTAGATACCATTTTTTTTTTTTCCCTTCGGAGCCGTCCTTTCGCCGGTACCACCTCAGCCTCCTGGGCTTATTGTGGATACTCCTAGTGTTCTGACTACAACCTATTCAGCCAATCCGTTCCCTGTATTAGCTCATACAGGTTCTTAGCTGGTTGATTGTAGAAGTCTTCTGGAGTCATTTGGGTTCTACCATAAAGTTTCTGCCTTCTGTGGTCCAGCGACTCACAGTTGCATAGTATATGCAGAGCTGTTTCGGTATCCTTTTTGCATCTTCTGCATGTAAGGTCTCCGTTGTACAGCCCTATTTTGTTTAGGTGCTCCTTTGTGGGAAAGTGTCCCGTAAGTAGCCCCGTAGTGGTGCGCAGTTTGTTCCTGCTCATTGAGAGCAGTTCTTTCGCTACTTTTTCTGATGGTTCTTTTATGAATTTCTTCCCATGTTTTTGCCCAGTCGTATTCTTCCAGTATTTCTTGTGTTGTTCTTTCAACCACCCTTTTAACCATGACCTGGTTAAGCATCTGGGGATGCCCACAGCAGGTTCGGGTCCGTTCATCAGAGTTGACGATCCTACTCTTGCGAGTTCGTCAGCTTTTTCATTGCCTGCGATTCCTTTATGACCTGGTACCCACTCCAGTGTTACACTGTTCCGAGTCGCCAGTCTTCTAAGTTCTTCGCCGCATTCCCATACTAGCCGAGATGTCACCCTATAGCTCTGAAGTGCTTTAAGGGCGGCTTGGCTGTCGCTGTAGATCCTGATCTGCCTGTTGTTGTAGACTCTCATACTGTTAGCCCTTGCACACGCAAGTATTGCATAAACCTCTGCTTGGAATACAGAGGCGTATTTTCCTAGCGAGACGATTCCTTCATATTTGCTCGTCTTGCTGTATATGCCCGCTCCGGTGCCGAGTTCATTTTTAGATCCGTCTGTATACCAGATCAGTTCATTCGCTCTACTAAGTGGTGGTGCGTTCTCTTTCTCAAGCTCCTTTCGATCTTTGATGACAATCTCGAAGTTCTTGCGAAAGATATATTTGGTAGTCATTTGGTCTGTTGGCATTTTGAAAATGTCATCACCCACCTGCCTTATCTCTGTGTGTCCTCTCCCATGTGCCACATCATGGTCTAGTGCTTTTTCCAGTCGGGTTAGTGCTGCCCTTGCTTCACACATTATGACATAATGTAGTGGAGGAAGGTCTAGCATTGTTTCCAGCGCCGCTGTAGGAGTAGTCCTCATTGCCCCTGTAATGCCAGTGCATGCAAGTCTTTGCACCTTGCTTAGTTTTAGCATAGCAGAGGATTGTCTGGTCTTTGGCCACCATACCAAAGATGCATATGTTATCCTGGGAATGACAACCATTTTGTATAGCCAGTGTATCATGCTGGGTCTTAGTCCCCATTTAATGCCGTAAGTACGTCTGGCGACCATGAAGGTCACCTCCGCTTTCTTGATCACGTGCTGGAGGTGTCGGTTCCAAGTTGAGCCTGGGTCTAGGATAACCCCAAGATATTTTACTTCATCCGACAGTCGTATTGGTTCACCTTGAAGCGTCAGAGGGCCAAGTCCTTCCCTTTTCCTTCTTCTGGTGAACGCAATTATCTGTGTTTTCGAAGGGCTAATACGTAGTCCTTCTTTTACAGTCCAGCCTGTTACTACATTTAAAGCCATCTGGAGTCTGTCTCTGGTTGTACTGTTGTATTTACCTTGGGATAGAATTACCAGGTCGTCTGCATATCCTATGGTGTTGAATCCTCCTCTGTGTAGGGTTCTGATGAGCCCGTCCATGACCAGGTTCCACAGCAGCGGGGATAGTACTCCTCCCTGCGGACAGCCCCTGGTTGCACATACGGCCATTGTTACCCCCATCAGAGTTGATTCTATGAGCCTGCTTCTGAGCATGCAGTCTATCCACCTGCAGCTCGTGGCATCGATCCCTAAATTCCTCGTCGCCTTAGCTATAGATTCATAGGAGGTGTTGTCAAAAGCTCCTTCTATATCAAGAAAGGCTGCCAGCAGCACCTCTTTGTTTTCCAGCACGTATTCAGCCCTTTTTATGAGTTGATGTAATGCTGTTTCGGTTGATTTTCCCTCTCTGTATGCATATTGATCTCGGTGTATTGGTCTTGTAGCCATTATACCATTATACCATTTTAGATACCATAATATTATGATATAATTATCGGCAGACAAAAATTCGTACAAATGGTACACTGGAGTATAGCATGTCCTGTCGATAAAAAACCTTGCAAAGTGAGCTCAAGATCCAATTCTTATATAATCCAATCTCATATAATCTCAATTTTTGACGCTACTTCTGATGCATATCAGTATTTCGGATTAATTTATAAGGATACATTTTTTTCCGATATCAAATTATCTCCCCTTCTGCTTTCCAAACTATAGGGAGCAATTATTATTATCGAAATCATAATTCTTGTTAGAAATTCTTGGACGTCACCAGGGGTAATTTTAATAAAAGACTCGTTATTAACTTACTCAGGAATTTCTCTCAAATTCCATGCATTAATTTCATTGGAAACATAAATACCCGGCACCTTTATGCCTGAGAATATGTGATTCAATAGAGACCCTATACTGTCCCTCTATCCCTAACCCCTTAAAAAAAAGATAAAAATGATATATTTTGCTTTAGCATATTAAATGGTTCAGTTTGGATTCGCTTTTGGAAATTTAGCTTGGTCTCTCAGTATCTCTTTGGTATTGAGGAGATTAAATAGCTCCTTCTAGGATCAGTATTTTCTCAGGAAAATGCGGACATTTGATGTTTTTTGGATATTTGGAAGATTGTTCACTGCTGTTCTGCTAATTTAAAATTTGGAAATGAGATTTCTTTATCGACTTGACTGTCAATGGATTCGCTATTAGCGGGGGCGGCTTGGAAGGAATGTAGAAAAAATGTGGAATTGATGACTCCGGAAATTTGACAGCTTGTGCGTAAGAAGTATTTGTGAGGACACTTGGATTAGCTGTAAATTTGCTTGTGTACATGCTTTGGAGCACTGGGTTTGAAGTTTGAGGTGATGGATGTCGAATTTCTTTCTTCAATCTTAGTTCTTGTACATTGCATGGTTGTCGTATCGGACTTCAGGATAGATTGGAGGTATACTCACAGTTAATGTTAACATTTTTTCACTGCTTTGTACCGGTTTCTGTTGGAAGATTTTATGATAAAATTACAAACATAGGTCGTGGGAGAAGTTTTTCTAATAATATTTGCTCACTTTTATTTTCATATGACTATTCAAGTGTAGTATCGAATCTTATATACTTATAATAATATATCATTTCATCTCCTTTTTACAATTTCCAGATTAGAAATTTTCCGCATGACCGTACTTGTTTTTGTGGATGGGAGAAACTTATTCCGTTTAATTATCTACTTATTGAAAATCATCCATAGAGATTGGGATTCCATCATAAAATGTCCGAAGCTATAAATGCGAGTTTCGGTCACACATTTTTCTGAAGGATATTGAGGTCGGGTTGGATTTCAATAGGGTTATATGGTGGAAACAGCCGGAATGGTTCTTACAATATGGTCGTTTTATTTGGGATTTCCCAATGATGGAATCTTGTTGATAATTATTGGAGATATACGCAGGGACGGTGTCAAAAATATATAGTGCTGTTTAATTCTAGATATATCGTTCATTAAATTTGAAATTTTCGTATTTCAACGTTTTGGTTTAAGATTCTACCATTATGAAATGGCAATGGTAGTCCATGACACGTATAGGTTTCATTATTTTGAATGGTGTTTTCACCATCGATATAAATGTGAAAAACAAATAAAATAAGGATATTTCCCAAGACCCACAAAATCATATTTGAAAAATCTATGTCACTAATATTTTGACATCTTGTTACAAATTTTGGTTTGGCCTTTTTTATCTCTAGACTTATGTATTCATATAATTTTATTGTAATTGTTTGAGATTGGTTTGCTTTTAGTTATTTTTTTTGATATATTGAATTCCGATGGGTAACATGAGTTTTACAAATTATGATCGCAATGAAACATTAGAAAAAATGATTTCTTCAACAGCTCGTCAGAATTTCCCATAACAAATTCCAAGTGATGATGACCAGAAAGTTATCCCTGAAACTGCCCTAGCTACTTCTGACAAAACAAAGCAAAAGGAGTACTGGAATGTTCAGGAGAGACAGCGTGCACTATCGTAAATTCCATATAAAATGGATTTAGCAGCTCATCGGCGTGGAAATTGAGGGTTATAATTTGAAAAAAACGTATATTGAATGCTTCACAACAATAAGGGTAACCGAAATATACATAAAATGGAAGATGGTAAGGTATTTTGGAATAGTTTCGACACTAGCTTTAGAACCTGGACGATCTACTCTTATGCGCATCAAAAACGTTTGGATTTGATTGGCTACATGATCGTTGCGTCTTATGTTACCGGCGATTTTACGTTACGTTCAAAAAACACACATAATTTTTTCTACAGTCACGCGTAAATGACTAGCTACCTACTACGCTAACCTATAGTCACCTTAAAGTCGACAAATGTGGAGGATTATTAGTTTACGCTCTAGAGCAAAAAAAAGGATCTTCCTCGCTTAAAGTAACAATCCTCAGCATCTTCCGACTTTACGATTTCATTTGAATCAAGTAATTAGTCATTTTACGCGTGACTGTAGGAAATAGTTATTTATGTATTGAGAGCGAAAAGTGAGGAATTATTGTTTGAAAGCAAGGGTTGGCTTGAGAACAATAATTTCACTTTTATCTCGCAATACATATTACATCTTTTCTACATCACTTGAATATATATATTATAGATATTATGGTTTATTTACGATTAAAAGACGATGACGTTATTTTTAGTTACTTTCCTTCTTATCAGAATAAATATTAATTCACCAACCGTAAATACAACTTATCCTCAACAGCCAGGGCAATTTACAGATAACGGGTTGGCAAAACTTCAAGACGTTGTCAGATCAACTGGTAAAATTCCCCAGCATGTTTTGACGTTTATTGACATTCGATCATTGTCTAATGTTTACAAGTTTTTTTGGTGCTTTTAAATTAATTGCTTCTTCAGGATTAAAAAAACAGTTATTTTCAATACTAATTATTTAGGCAAATCTGCAGTGTGTAGTTATAAAATGCCGAAGCAGCTGAACAGTAAATGTCAAGAGATGGCAACATCTTTGTTGAGCTATTTTGAACGAGAATGCCGAAATGGGGGCCCGCTTACTGCTGTAAGAGACGTAAGTAATAGTATTCGCTATTTGCATTTATCATTATTAATATTATTCTTACATATTTGAATGTAAATGGTTAAATGTTTTTAATGTAAAGTTAGGTTAATTAAACTTGATATATAATTCTTTCATGAATTGGAGTAATTATATTGTGAGTTAACCGTATTGCCGCCAAGAATATTAGAGGTGAACAGCCTAAAAGCCCACCTAAAAAGGGACAACGCATAAAACCTACTGTTGAAATTGATAACTTTTATCAAAATGCTTTCCGAAATGTTATATACGAAATGTATGGAAACAGTGAGTATATTGAGTTCACTGTTTTATTTTATTCACAATTAACAATATTTTTTCAGAGAAACACATAACCTTGAAAACTTTTAGTGAACTTGGGAGAACCTGCCACAATTGTAATGGATAATGCAAGTTATCACAGTACAGTGATCGATAAAGTACCAACAACAGCTACCAAAAAGGCTGATATACAGATCTGGTTGATACAAAATGATATTCCTTTTGTAAATACTTTCTTCAAAACCCAATTATTGAATTTAGTTAAGCTGTAACTTGATATGAACATTATTCAATATATTATGGTTATACTGAGATAACTTATTTTGTTTAAATATATACATTTTTGTAGGAATAAACTACCAACAGTATATGAAGCTGACATATTATCTGAAAAATATGGCCACAAAGTGCTTAGACTTCCCTAACCACTGTATGTTCAACCCAATTGAACATATTTGAGGCATAGATGAAAAAATGTATAGAGATCATATGATCTCAACGACAAACAACAATTCAAACCTTAAAATTCCTGTTGTTCAGTTTTTATCAATGTTCAATTATGGCGGAGAATATCGAAACGTATACAACTGTAGAATTTAATATTGAAGGAGGAATATTGCGTGTAAATATACCAATTTACCAATTAGAGGTGGAATCAATTCCACAATATTATCCATAATATTATTTTCATCCGCCAGTTCTTCTATCATTAAATAAGTGATGAGGTTTTCCATTTCAGAGATAATGTAAAAGTTTATATTTTTAATAGTTATTTTCCTAACAAGTGTGGAAAGTGATACTTTCCCGCACGCGACTGCAGTTGACCCGAACGACGCGAAGCGGAGTTCGGGCAAGCGGTCAAGGGCGGGAAAGACACTTTACGCATGAGTTAGGAACAATATTTTTTCTACGACCGTATATACAAAAAAGGATACCAACCCATTTTTCAAAAGTTATTTCATTTCAATATACATATACAAAAGTTGAACCAAAAACTATTATTATTATTATAAATATTGCTATTAGAAACACAATTTGTTGCACTTTGTAAATTACTTAGAATTGCCGGTCCAGTGGATTTGGTGTTAACTGCTAAGTTGATGATGTTAATGAGGATGGCATCGGTTGAAGGTCACATAAAGATGACGATGAAGGTGACGGCAACGGTTTCAAGTCATTTGTAGATAAAATAATTTTTTCTGATATATTTTTTTTATATCAAAACCGGGTGGTTTGGTAGTTGTTTCATAACACTACTTTAAAGAATGTTCAGGGTTATATCAAAATATCTTCATTATTCAATATTTAAAAAAAATGCAACGAAAAGCTAGAAAAGATGTAGATTTTATTTGATGGATTATTTATTCACCTGTTGTAACAATAGTTATTACTTCCGAAGTGAAAAACTATCTAATAAGGTCAAAATTTGCATAATTTTACTTTCTCGCACTTGTGCGGGAGAGTGACACTTTCAAAGCTAAAATGCGTGAGGGAAAGTGGGTTAAAACGCACGGTCGTAGAAAATAGTTATTTTCCTAACAAGTGCGGAAAGTGATTCTTTCCCGCACGCGACTGCAGTTGACCCGAACGACGCGGAACGGAGTTCGGGCAAGCGGTCAAGGGCGGGAAAGACAATTTACGCATGAGTTGGGAACATTATTTTTTCTACGACCGTATATACAAAAAAGTATACCAACCCATTTTTCAAAAGTAATTTGATTCCAACATACATATATACTAAACTT
Organism: Galerucella tenella; assembly: GCA_910591685.1. NCBI lineage: Eukaryota > Metazoa > Arthropoda > Insecta > Coleoptera > Chrysomelidae > Galerucella > Galerucella tenella. Next base: position 16,712 of record CAJUYH010005184.1, read on the forward strand.
TAACCAAAAACTATTAATTATTATAAATATCAAAAACACAATTTGTTGCATTCTGAAAATTACTTAAAATTGCCAGTCCAGTGGAGTTACTTGGTGTTAACTGGTAAGTAGATGACGTCGATGAGGATGGCATCGGTTGCAGGTCTCGTAAAGATGAAGGTGACGGCAACGGTTTTAAGTCATTTGTAGATGAAAGAATTTTATTTGATATATTTTTATAATATCAAACCTGGGTGGTTTGATAGTTGTTTTGTGACACTACTTTAAAGAGTGTACAGGATTATATCAAACTATCTTCATTATTTTATATTTTCAAAAAATTAAAAATGCAACAAAAAAAGCTAGAAAAGATGTTGATTTTATTTTATGGACTATTTCGTGAATATTTATTTACCTGTTGTCACAATAATTATAACTTACGAAGTAAAAAACTATCAAATAAGGTCAAAATTTACATAATTTTACTTTCCCGCACTAGTGCGGGAAAGTGACACTTTCAAAACTAAAATGCGTGCGGGAAAGTGGGTTAAAACGCACGGTCGTAGAAAAAATAAATTTAAGTGCTATGTGATGTTTGATTTAGTATCAAAGCATAGACGTTCAGCCACCTTCGAGCGCTTTCAAAGAGCGCCGCTGCTAGCGCTAACTTTGCGCTATCGTGGCTGTACACGCCCAATGGAATAATGATGTGGTTGACGTTTTGAATGCCTACAATTTTTTTTGTTTTATTTTAAAAACCCACAAGTCCAAATAATTAGTAGTACGATATTTTAGGACATTTTGTAGTAAAGTGATGGATTGGGATTATTTTCGAAAAGAGGAAAAAATAAGCTTTTTTGTGATGGGTCACACGACCTAGGTTGTCATTATAAAACATTCAAGATGGCGGCCGTACTCTAAACGATGACAACAAAAACATTTGACATTTGCTGTAAAATATGCAGAATAGAGTCTCATTCATCGTCGTAGAGATCATAACTTTACCTCCATCCGTTTCAAAGATAATCCCTTGTTGCGGGACTTTCCAGCAACGCTGTATAATAAAAGGAGTAAGTAGAATGAAAATTCAAATTCATCATAGACACAACCTATAACCTTAGTGGGAAACAAATATTCCCAAAAGATCGGGAATCACTAGAAGAAGCGATTGAAATTGTCATTATAGGAGAGAGAAGGCAAAACTGAGACTATACTAGATTTCTAATATAATAACTAATTCCAATAATCAATCTGCTATGGAAAAATGGGCAGGACACTTGGTATATATTCCAAAAATCCAATATATTCAGTTTCATGGACCAAAAGCAGAAGAAGATAACCGAGAAACGTCTGGACTAAAACCAAATAATCTGCTATAGTGAGCAAAAATGAGCGATTTCAGTTCAATATACAGCACTCATGACCAAAACAACTTTTTTTGGAAAAAGAAAACAGCACACTCTATTGATTTATTACGTAATGAGTTTATAAAGGCTCCGTTATATTCGGAAAAATACGTGAAGGTTTAAAAACTATGCATTACAAACATAAATTGCCGCTTTCAAAAATAAAAACAAAGTTTGATCAGGTTATACTACAGTTTCAATGCAGCACTCTGAAAATCCGATAAAATCCGAAGCATCGTTGTTATCGGAATGTTTTGTTGACAGAAGCAAAGGCGTGCTTATTTTTTTATCACGTTGAAAAATACAGGGTAGGTTTTGCCTGCACATTAAAAGTTTTTTTTCTACAATAACATTGAAAAGTACGCTTTTTCAATTGCCATTGACAACGAGAAGTTCACGTTTCTTGAGAGAGTTACTTCACGCTCGCCGAGCGTGAAAAATTGCAAAAAGCTCGTTGCCCATAACAACCGATACTACAAACACAGTGGATTTCACAGAGCAACAAATAAGTATAGAGTATTTGACAGGTACTTAAAATAAGAGGTATAAATTTATCGATATGGTTTATTTACAATAAAAAGACAATGACGTTGCAAAACAAAATATTATGATGGTGCCAAGCTGTAGTTTTTTCCACTTAACGAAAACTAGAAAAGCCAATCTGATGTTAGATTGACAGCTCTTCTTTTTCATTGTTCCGTGCCTCGTAGGGCGTAAGTAAAAAATATTTATTTAAAAATAAAAGGCTTGTGTGATAGGCTTGATTAATTTAATATAAATATTTATTCATGAGAAACTATGGATAAGATACAGGAAACAGTAACCAATCATTCTATAGTCGAATTAACATTCAATTATTTTACATAGAAGAGGGTTAAATGACGAACTGTAGGTCCTTATACCTTATTCTGTGCTCTATAGAACCATCTTCAAGAGCACTGTAAGGGTTTACGCTAAAAGGAATCAATCACTATGCAAATTTAAATATTGTTTCTTTATACAATATCTCTTATAATAAAAATGGAATGAAAAATAATATATCGACTTCGGTAGCTGGCCACGTGTAGGTGTGATATATCTGTTATAATCCACCAAAGCAAATTGAAATAATGAAATTTGAAGTCAAAATTTCTTTATCAACAACTGGAATGACCTGCTCAAAGTCTCTGCTCCTTCTGCTAATAGTTTGAAGATTGCATGACAATTATGTTAAGTCACCACCTGCCTAATTTTATATTGTATTTCAAAGTTTTACTTCTGTTAATAATGGAAACAATAACTTGGGAATATACATTTTATTTCAAATAGGTAAACTGGTTGGTTATTACGATACAATTATTTAATCTAAACATTTATGTTCCTCTGAAATAATTCCACAATAATTTCAGAACTACTTACTTTCCTTTCTTGTGAGTGGGCCACCCAAAACAATCCACCCTGTTATTTGGCAATCTTCATTGAATTAAAAAAAACAGGCCGTTTTTTGTTTTAATTTGTGTATTATAAAATAACTGTACCTAATTAATTCAATAATAGTTATTAGTGATTTTGAAAAGGTGGAAATAAAGCAAATTGGATGAAGATATACAAAAAATAAAACACAAGATCTCCACTACTCCACCACAAAATCATCAAAATTAATAATAAGTGCCAAGTGAAGGCACATCCTGTCTATCGAATACTACTTCTCTATCCCACCAATCATGTAAATTTTTTTTTGTGTGTTCTACTGTCTTTGACCGAATATCAGGACAACCTATCAGGACAACCTATTAGGAATCACTTTTTCCAAAGACTTTTTCCATGCACCTAATGCTTGTTCTGTTGAAGAACCATCAGTTCCCACAAGGTATTATTATTATTATTATTTCTTTTTGGGTTGACGTTGACATAATAAACCGCTGACCAACTTAGCGTGAAATAAATTCGCTGGAAAAAATGGCGAACGATAGATAGATAGGGGTCAAATTTGTCCTCTGCGTACTCAGCGCTTAATTAAGAATAATGGCATATTCATCAGAAAAACAAGCCATCCAAATCTTGATGTTAGTTGGATATGGTGATCGCAAACGTACCCATGACGAAGTAACTAATCTTTTTAACGATTCAAATCCTGAATGCCCTCCTATAAGTAGATCTAAAGTGACGAGATTAGTGGATAAATTTAATGAAACTCGTAGTGTAAAAGATATTCCTAGGTATGGAAGACCAAAAAGTGTAACTAATGGATTATTAGCAAGAAATCACGGTATTTTTAGACAGTCTATAAAAACTATTCTGCTTAAAAATAACTCTCATCCTTATAAAGTCCAAAATCTTCAGCAATTGAGCGAGGATGATTTTGATAGGCTATTACAATTTTGTGAAATCGTTACAGAGAAAATAAGGATGCAAGACAATTTCTTAGGTTTTTTTGGTATTCAGTGACGAAGCCACATTTTGTTTTAACGGTTCTGGTAACAGACATAATTTTCGGTACTGGTCAGATTGTAATCCGCACTGGATGGAGGAGGTTCATACATAGCGTCTACAAAAAGTGAATGTGTGGGCGGGTTTGGTGGAAAACCATTTGATCGGTCCTTTTTTCATTGAAGGTTCGCTTACCGGTGCTAAATATCTTGACTTACTTCAAAATGAAATTATACCTTAAATTAATCGATTATTTCCTAATATGAACGTATACTTTCAACAAGATGGCCTCCACATTGTCAAAGAGACGTTAGGCAATATTTAAATACAGTTTTTCCTCGGAGATGGATTGGTCGAAGAGGTGCAATTGAGTGGCCGGCAAGATCAGCCGACTTGACGCCACTCGATTTTTTCTCTGGGTCTACCTGAAAGACCGCGTTCATCTGAACAGACCAATTAACTTGAACAATTTAAAGGATGGCATACGTCTCGAAATGCAGGGAATTACTCCTCCAATGATCAACGATTCTATCCGTAGTTTGGAAGAGAGATTGGCCAGCATTTTGAGCACTCATTGTAATGAAGTATTTGCAACTTAAATAATTGCTTACTCAGTTTAAGAAAATTTCAAGATGGCGGCCGTACGCTAAACGCTGACAACGAAAACCTTCGACATTTGCTTTAAAATATGCAGAATAGAGTCTTATTCATCGTCCTAGAATTTCATAACTTTCCCTTCATTCGTTTCAAAGATAGTCCCTTGGTGTGAGACTTTTCAGCAACGCTGTATAATTATATCAAGGTGAACTGCGGTCATAACCTTGCTCAAATTTCATCCTTTTGGTCTATCATAGAACATCCACTAATAATTCTTTTCATGGATTTCAATGTTTCAGTTTCTATCCCATATCGCTGCTCAAGCGATAGCAAGAACTCCTAGAATTTTAATCGGATGGCCAAACTCACTTTCTTATTAATGAAAATTGATCTCTAATTCAAACATCTCACTATCTTTTCGAATATCGGAGTGGTTAAGCAAAAGTTACAAACGAAATGATGCATCTTGATAATCTTGTTTGCCAATTTTATTCTTTCGGTAACTTTTTGGAATCTATTTAGCTGTGGAAGACTATACCTTTATTAACTTCAGCTTCAACTTCTATCTCATATACCATGAAACATCAGGTATCTTTTGATGAAATTTGTATCCGGTACAAACTCAGTTACGGAATATTTCTATTCAATAAAAGCTTCTTTTATTCAGTTTTTTTTATGTTCGGGTCAGTATTCACTACCGAAATATATTTGAAACTTTGTCAACTTTGTCAACTTTGTCAACATTGTCAACTTTGTCAACTTTGTCAACTTTGTCAACTTAAGTTGCAGACTTATTTCAAAGTGAGGCCCAGCTTCTGTTAGCATTCGAATACTGCTACTCGTTTCTGTTCGACTTGGCCACAACGATATTTTTTTCTTTGTATTTCTTCTGATTCTATTTCCTACCTACTGAATGTTTCAAAAGTTTTATATTAAACTTTATGTATACTTTTTTCTCATTTTTGTGCATCTTCTGGAGATATAAGTTGGGAATTTTTATTGAAAAAAAATGGGCTCCGAGTTCATTTCATTTCAAAGTTATGGCATCTCAATAGAGTAGTTGAATCACAAAGCTGGACACAAAGCTGGACAAAGCCCTCCTCTCTTTCTCTCGACTGTACCTATTTCTATCAATATTTGGGAGTTAAGATAACTTCAACTTATCTCTTAACCTTGGGAATGTATTTCAAAGCAGAAGAGGATCTGAAAATTTCCACCAGGCTCCGAATCAGATTACCCTGCCACACTTCAGTGGGGCGGGACTGATTCCGTCATTTCCTAGTGTTTTACCTGTTGGCTTATGTTTATATTTCCCGACTCACATGGCCACGTTTGGAGTATTGAGCAATTGGATACTTTATGTATTCTCTTTTGGCAATTACTGTGCTATCCCTTTTTATCAGGGTATGCTACGATAGTATTCCTTGTTGAGAGTCAATTGAAGCCCTGTGCTTGCGGAGCATCAATCATTTCCTTGGTGTAGCTTCTGTTCATCTTACGACTTCCTTGAATTTGAAGTGAGGTCTGTATACATCGGGTCCTTTCCGCTTCCTGTCTCTTTTGCTTTGCTGAAGAATTAGGAGGAATCTTTTTCCGGTTGTGAACTTCCACTCACATTTTTCTGAAAGTAAAATATGTTTTTTTTGCATTTTAGAAATAGTTTTGTATTCTTTTTGTTGTTCCATACTATAATCGCATGCAAGATGGAGTTTAACTGTAGGCATTCATGGATACATCCATGGAGACTATATATTCAGTCTCCATGGATACATCCATCGTCGAATCTAGCACACTCATATTTCTCAGTTATTCGAAAATATTAAATTATTTCGGAAAATGACTAGGAAGCTCAAAAATATTGACTGGGAAAGTTCACTTCTAAGTTCTTTTATATCCTTTTCTGTCTGGTAGTGCGTCGTAAATTTTCGAAACGAGAGATCATAAAACTAGACGATTACACTCTCAACACGTTAAGAAAATGAATTTCCTGGTTACTTAACATGATTAATGTGGTCTCCACAAACAAAATATGTACCGAAGCTCACATTACATAATTTGTCGCCAAATTGGACAGAAGCTAGAAAGTTGAAATTGAATTACTGACATGGAGACTACCTATTGTTGCGAAAAAAAAAATGATTAATTTATTCTGTTACCAGCCGCTCACTCACACTTCACATAGATAATATTACCAGTTACTATCCAATTCTTTTTAGTTCACAAAAAAAGAAATTTGTTGTTTATGAAAAGCTACACATCCATCTGCAAACGTTGGCGATAATGTTACGGTACCTATTCCTGATGTGGATAAAGCAAAAGGTGCTTTCAGAAATATAATAGCTGTTGTGTTACTGAAGACCGACGACAACATGTACCAGTTAGGTACAAAAGATGGAATCATAAATCATCTGTATACCAGTTCCGAATTTAATATTTAAAAGCGAAAATTTATTGACATTGATTTAATAAGGAAAGATAAACAAATTTCTTTACGTCAAGCAGCTTCATCTATTTTTGGTTCTAGCCAGGGTTTTTTTATGTGCAAATGCACTGAAAATTGTAAAAGTAAATTATGCGAATGCAAAAAAAAATAATGTTCTATGCAATTCAAAATGCCGTGATAGTACCTCTTGCAATAATAAGTGAGCTAAGTTATACTGTTCACTTTTGTTTGAATTTCGCTTGTTCTATGTTTCATTTGTTTTGTAAATTTTTTTTTGTGCAATAAATTTTACTCCTGATACTGTCAAATGTCACCTTCATAAATTAAAAAACAACTCATCTCCTGGTCTAGATCTAATCTCTCCTTTACTCCTAAAAAGATGTTGTAATTCTCTCGCTCATCCTTTGTCTATAATAATGTCCTTATCTTTTAATACACACATACTGCCTCCTATTTGGAAAACAGCCTCGGTAACCCCAATTTTCAAGAAAGGCAATAAACTTGACCCCAATAATTACCGCTTCATTAGCCTTACACCAATCATCTGTAAGGTTATGGAATCTATAATATCAGAATATGTCAGTGAATTTCTTTTAATCGAAAAAATAATACCCGAAC